>SJYT01068083.1:185881-212955 GCA_006410635.1 Cephalophus harveyi
GAAACTCCAGTACTTTGGCCACCTCATGCGAAGAGTTGACTCATTGGAAAAGACTCTGATGCTGGGAGGGATTGGGGGCAGGAGGAGAAGGGGACGACCGAGGATGAGATGGCTGGATGGCATCACGGACTCGATGGATGTGAGTCTGAGTGAACTCTGGGAGATGGTGATGAACAGGGAGGCCTGGCATGATGCGATTCATGGAGTCGCAAAGAGTTGGACATGACTGAGCGACTGAACTGAACTGAATCCCATCATGATGACATCACCCTTATAATATAGTCTAACCCTAATTAGTATCCCAGACTTTCCACCTCCAAATAACATCACATTGAAGATTAGAATTTCAACATATGAGTTTGGAAGGGACTAAAACATTCAGTCCATAGTATTCAGCCCCCAAATTCATGTCTTTCTCACTGTGAAATATATTTAGTACATCCCAATGGCCTCAAGAGTCCTAGCTCATTTGGCATCAACTCTAAAGTCCAAAGTCTTATCTAAATAGCATCTAAATCAGATATGGATAAGACATGAAGTACAGTTCTTCCTGAGGTAAAATTCCTCTCCTGTAAACCTATGAAAGTAAATGTGTGCTTCTAAAATATAGTCGTGAGATGTGTGCCTGCTCACCATGTCTGACTCTTTGTGACCCCATGGACTGTAGCCTGCCGGGCTCTTCTGTCCATGGAATTTTCCAGGCAAGAATACTGGAGTGGGTTGCCATTTCCTTCTCCAAATGGTGAGATAGGCTTTCTAAAAGAGAGAAATCAGAAAGTAGAAAAGAATGAGTCTCAAGCAAGACAAACTCCTTTAAACCTTAAGCCTTGAAAATGATCATCTTTGGCTTGATGATCTTCCCTCTGGGCTCAGTAAGGTGGGAGTCCCACCTTCAGGACCCACTGGGGTTGGGGTCATATCTCCACAGCTCTGCTGGGCAGTGATCCTGCCCTTTGACACAAAAGCAGACAAACTTGCTCACTGGGCCTGTGGTAGGAGTGGCAGCCTTGGTGATCTCTGGATTATCTTTGGGATCCTTCCTTTTGAACAGTGCAAGCAGCAATATATTCTAGTCCTGAAAGACTAGACATCTCTTCAAGAAAATTAGAGACACCAAGGGAACATTTAATGCAAAGATGGGCTCGATAAAGGACGGAAATGGTATGGACCTAACAGAAGCAGAAGATATTAAGAAGAGGTGGCAAGAATACACAGAACAATTGTACAAAAAAGATCTTCATGATCAAGATATTCACGATGGTGTGATCACTCACCTGGAGCAAGACATCCTGGACTGTGAAGTCAAGTGGGCCTTAGAAAGCATCACTATGAACAAAGCTAGTGGAGGTGATGGAATTCCAGTTGAGCTGTTTCAAATCCTGAAAGATGATGCTATGAAAATGCTGCACTCAATCTGCCAGCAAATTTGGAAAACTCAGCAGTGGCCACAGGACTGGAAATGGTCAGTTTTCATTCCAATCCCAAAAGAAAGGCAATGCCAAAGAATGCTCAAACTACCACACAATTGCACTCATCTCACACGCTAGTAAAGAAATGCTCAAAATTTTCCAAGACAGGCTTCAGCAATATGTGAACCATGAACTTCCAGATGTTCAAGCTGGTTTTAGAAAGGCAGATGAACCAGAGATCAAATTGCCAACAACCACTGGATCATCAAAAAAGTAACAGAGTTCCAGAAGAACATCTATTTCTGCTTTATTGACTATGCCAAAGCCTTTGACTGTGTGGATCACAATCAGTTCAGTTCAGTTCAGTCGCTCAGTCGTGTCCGACTCTTTGCGACCCCATGAATCGCAGCACGCCAGGCCTCCCTGTAAAGTTAAATAAGCAGGGTGACAATATACAGCCTTGACGCACTCCTTTTCCTATTTGGAACCAGTCTGTTGTTCCATGTCCAGTCCTAACTGTTGCTTCCTGACCTGCATACAGATTTCTCAAGAGGCCACAATAAACTGTGGAAAATTCTGAAAGAGATGGGAATATAAGACCACCTGAGCTGCCTCTTGAAAAACCTGTATGGGCAGGAAGCAACACTTAGAAATGGACATGGAACAACAGACTGGTTCCAAATAGGAAAAGGAGTACATCAAGGCTGTATATTGTCACCCTGCTTATTTAATTTATATGCAGAGTACATCATGAGAAACGCTGGACTGGAAGAAACACAAGCTGGAATCAAGATTGCCGGGAGAAATCTCAGTAACCTCAGATATGCAGATGACATCACCCTTATGGCAGAAAGTGAAGAGGAGCTAAAAAGCGTCTTGATGAAAGTGAAAGTGGAGAGTGAAAAAGTTGGCTTAAAGCTCAACATTTAGAAAACGAAGATCATGGCATCTGGTCCCATCACTTCATGGGAAATAGATGGGGAAGCAGTGGAAACTGTCAAACTTTGTTTTTCTCGGCTCCAAAGTCACTGCAGATGCTGATGGCAGCCATGAAATTAAAAGACACTTACTCCTTGGAGGAAAAGTTATGACCAACCTAGATAGCATTTTCAAAAGCAGAGACATTACTTTGCCGACTAAGGTCTGTCTAGTCAGGGCTATGGTTTTTCCTGTGGTCATGTATGGATGTGAGAGTTGGACTGTGAAGAAGGCTGAGCACCAAAGAATTGATGCTTTTGAACTGTGGTGTTGAAGAAGACTCTTGAGAGTCCCTTGGACTGCAAGGAGATCCAACCAGTCCATTCTGAAGGAGATCAGCCCTGGGATTTCTTCGGAAGGAATGATGCTAAAGCTGAAACTCCAGAACTTTGGCCACCTCATGAGAAGAGCTGACTCATTGGAAAAGACTATGATGCTGGGAGGGATTAGGGGCAGGAGGAGAAGGGGACGACCGAGGATGAGATGAGATGGTTGGATGGCATCACAGACTTGATGGACGTGAGTCTGAGTGACTCCAGGAGTTGGTGATGGACAGGGAGGCCTGGCATGCTGCGATTCATGGGGTCGCAAAGAGTCGGACACGACTGAGCAACTGAACTGAACTGATCAGTGTTTCTACTTGGGTGGCTGATTATGTCCCTGGTTCATAGCAATACTCACTCCCTTACCAGTCTGTTTTGGAACCACACCTTTAGTGTTCTCAGCATTCTAGATAGGCTATCAATTTTCCAAAACTAAATTCTGGCTCCTTTTTGTTTGGCAGTTCTATCTTCAATTCATTTCTCTCTTCTCACACTTTAAGGAATTAGAAGCAACTAAAGTGCTCCTTCAACATGTTGCTTAGAAATCTCTCCGCTATATATCCAAAATCATTAATTGAAACTTGTACCTTACAAAAACAGTGTAAAACAAACAAATTTTGGCCAAGTTCTTTGCCAGTTTGTGACATGGATTACCTTTTCTCCATTGTCCAATAACTTCTTCCTCATTTTTACCTGAGGTCTCGTCAGAATGGCCTTTACTGTCCATATTTCTACCACCAATCTGTTCATGATTGATATATTTTCTAAGAAGATAGATGCTTCCTCTACAATTCTTTTTTTTTTTTTTTCTGTGCTCTCATCAGAATGGTCTTAGCTGTCCTTTCATAGTATTATCAGCTTTTTCTAGTATGTACCTCAAAATTCTTTCATCATCATTTTGTTACCCTGCTCCAAAACCACTTCCATATTTTTAGGTATTTGCTATAGTTGCACCGCACTTCTCAATATCAATGTCTATATTAGTTACTGTTCTTCAGTTGGGTTCTACAGACCCAATAGAATACATATGTGAGATTTATTATAAGAAATTAGCTCCCACAATTATGGAGGCAGAGAAGTCTCCTAATCTGTGGTCAGGATGAAAACCAGAGATCTAGGAAAGCTGTGCTGTAAATTCTAGTCTGATTCCCAAGGATTGAGAACCAGGAGCCCTGATGATTTAAGATTTAAGTCCCAGGTCAAGCACAGGAGAAGATCTATGTTTCAGTTCCTGAAGTTAGAGAGAGAAAGAATTCAACTTTCCTCTACTTTTTTTGTTCTATTCAGGCCCTCCACAGGCTGGATGATACCCAGCACCAACGTTGGGAGACAAACTGCCTCTCTCAACCCACCAAGTTTCTTTTTTTTCCTTGTTTTTAAATTTTATTTTTAATTGGATCATAATTGCTTTACAATGTTGTGTTGGGTTTCTGCCTTACAAAACATGGATCAGCTATAAGTGTACATATATCCCCTCCCTCTTGAGTCTCCCTGCCTCCCATCCACCTTCTCACCCATCTAGTTCACCAAAGAGCACTAGGTTGATCTCCCTGTGCTATACGGAAACTTCCCACTAGCTACCTATTTTATACATGGCAGTGTGTATAGGTCAATGCTACTCTCTCAATTCCTGCACTGTGTCCACAAATCCATTTTCTACATCTGGGTCTCTATCCTACACTGCAAATAGGTTCATCAGTACCATTTTCTAGATTCATATATATGCATTAATATACAATATTTGTTTTTCTTTTTTACTTTACTCTGTATAAGAGGCTCCAGGTTTATCCACTTAATTTCAACCGATTCAAATCCATTCCTTTTCATGTCTGAGTAATGTTCCATTGTATACATGTTCAGTTTAGTTGCTCAGTCATGTCCACCTCTTTGCAGCCCCATGAATTGCAGCACGCAAGGCTTCCCTGTCCAACACCAACTCCTGGAGCCTGCTCAAACTCATGTCCATTGAGTCAGTGATGCCATCCAACCATCTCATCCTCTGTTGTCCCCTTCCCCTCCTGTCTTCAATCTTTCCCAGCATCAGGGTCTTTTCCAGTGTGTCAGTTCTTTGAATCAGGTGGCCAAGTACTGGAGCTTCAGTTTCAGCATCTGTCTGTCCAATGAATATTCAGGACTGATAACACAAGTAAAATATAAATGTAATCTCATTTAAAATATATAGAGAGTGAAGGCTAGAGATGCCTTTTATTTACACTGCTCGTCTCTTATTTCAAACTTAAAAAAAAAAGGATACACAATTGTCCATGTGTGGTTTTTCATGTACAGTGTTAGTCACTGTAGGAAAATGGGCACAATAAATGGTAGTGATCAGCTTGATGAGCAGTGCCAAGAAAAGGGCTGCCGTCTCTGAGGTCGCACAGAGTCAGACATGACTGAAGCGACTTAGCAGCAGCAGCAGCAATACATCTTCAAGATTGCTCCCAAAGAACTTAAATGCGTAAGAAGCCAGGTGCCTAAGTCTGAGTCCTTTCATACAAAATTATTTGTTGTGATAGTGAGTTTTATAAAACCATGTTTTTGACAGTCTTCAAGAGTTTAATATGTGTGTATACTGTTTGCCTTTGCTCGCTATTGCTGCTGCTAAGTCGCTTCAGTCGTGTCCAACTCTGTGCGACCCCATCCCTGGGATTCTCCAGGCAAGAATACTAGAGTGGGTTGCCATTTCCTTCTCCGATGCATGAAAGTGAAAAGTGAAAGTGAAGTTGCTCAGTCGTGTCCGACTCTTAGCGATCCCGTGGACCGCAGCCCACCAGGCTCCTCCATCCATTGGATTTTCCAGGCAAGAGTACTGGGGTGGGGTGCCATTGCCTTCTGCTTGCTATTATGTCACTGTAAATAATTGACTTTGCTGATTAATACTGATGGCATTTTTTTCTTGTAAAGATTTTTATCATATTTTCACTTGTCATTTTAAGGCTTTGTTTTAAGTGCCCTTGAAGAGAATCTACTTTAAGTTGTGTCAAATTGTCACCTTAAATATTAATGATTATGTTGTTCTGTACTGTATTATTCTATAAAGGGTACAACTTTCATAAAAGCCACACCAAAAGAAATTTGTCTGTTAAAACTAACTTTGAGGTCATAAATTCTCCAGTCTTTTTGGAATGTGAGGTAATCAAATCATTCTTTAATAAGATCTACTCGGGAAACAGTAACGAGTACTGGACCTGATTTTGATGTCCTATTTCCAAGAAGCAGTTTTTCCTGTAAGAGAATGAGAGAAAGGAAGATGTGAGAGAAGGAAAAGAGAATGGTAAAGAACCTTGAGAAATGGGATAGCACCTTATAAATCTCTTGTGTTCCTAATACTTTATTCAGTAGCTGAAATATATTTGGTGCCCCCCATTTTTTTTTAATTGGAGTATAGTTTTTTTACAATGTTGTGTTAGTTTCTGCTTTACAGTTAAGTGAATCAACTCTTTCTACCCCCCCATCAAACCTCATTTAGGTCATCACAGAGCACCAAGCTGAACTCCTGTGCTATACAGCAGGTTCCCACTACTATTTAACACACAATAGTGTATATATGTAAACTCCAATTTCCAAATATTTTTTGAGTTAATGAATGAGCCTCTGGATCAGATAGTTTGTTCTGCCTTATTTAGTTCTCTTGAAACCTGTTTATTTTGTTTACAGTTTTTGCAGAGAAGTTAACAGCAAATGGTAAATGGTTTGAATATTAAAACTACATAATCAAGTTTTTCTCTTCTAAAGTGTGTGTGTAGTCATGGAGTAGAACTGAGGATATTTTATTTTTCTTTATTTTTTTTTCTTTTGAAGACATTTTGATATTTACTTTGGAACTAAAGAATGTGAAATGAGCAGAATCATGTAACTTTTTTAAAAAGACTAAAGAAACTTTAGAATTTTAAGGAGTATGATTTCTCTGCATTTGCTTGACAGATGAGTTGCTTAATAATTGTGAAGAGAAAATGGTCTTAGATTTATAGGAGAGAAAAAGAGATACGCACTTTTGAAGTCTTTTACTCCCCAGAGGATTCCCCTACCCCAGACACCATGCAATAATATCTTCGTGAACTAGAAAGGGATTAAGGTGTCTTCAGGAAGATTGATCACACTGAAGACAAAGATGAATTTCTGTGACTTAAGACTGACTTAAGGCACTGAAAAAGGGCATCTAAATTTTAATAAATATGATTCAAAAATTAGTCACTGTCTCATCAGCTTCAGAGACTGTGGGTTGTTGGTTGAACCCAGGCTCAAGAGCAATGCTGCTTCTTTTCTCTGACAATAAGGTCACAGCAAATGTCCAAAAAGCTCCCCCATGGGAATTGTATGGTAATAAAATTGTCTCTTTGTTCTTTATCTCTCGGTATAAGGAAATTGTGAAACCTTCATGCAAAGGTTATTTCTTGCTTGAAAATAAAAATGTGAAAAGTTTAGGTAGGTTTGCATAGGATCCTCATCTCTCAGTCAGAACCATCTCCTTATTGTGTGTGTGTTAGTCGCTCAGTCATGCCCGACTCTTTGCAACCCCATGGACTGCAATCCACCAGGTTCCTCTGTCCATGAGATTTTCCAGGCAAGGATATTGGAGTGGGTTGCCATTTCCTTCTCCAGGGGATCTTCCCAACCAGGGATCGAACCCAGGTCTCCTGCACTGCAGGCAAACTCTTTACCGACTGAGCTACAAGGGAAGAACAAATTCTAAGGATTAACTTGCTAGTGATAATCAAGCTGGTTGAAGACATTGAAAGCAGAAGAAAGAGCATTAGGCAAGGTCCAGTTTTTTAAAACATCATGGGCCTATGGAGATTAATCATTTTAATATGATTAGAGTGTAAATCATATGATTGAGAGATAAGAGGAAGAATCCAATGCAATAATGACGATATAGTGATCCTTCTTTACCAAGAAAGAGAGTCAGATCCAGATGAAATCATTTGTCAAATATGTGAGAGATAACTTACATATGTGAAAGATTTTCTCAGAAGGGAAGTACTATCTTTGTAAATCACCATTCTTTACAAATCTAACTAGATTGTTAGTAACTTAGTATTTTAAGATGTAATGAGGCAAGATGTCTTTATCAGTTCAAACTTTTAATATGGGGGTCCTGACATTAGAATTTTTAACCCAATTCATTTTTAATCAACTCACTTATATCATGCTGTCATGCTTTTGCTTTTGACAATGGTATTATCCAAATTAGACTGACATTATTTTTTTCATGACCACCTTAGCAACATAGCAACATAAGCCTGAGCCACACTGGGATATAAGGAAGGGAGGATAATTGAAATGACTTCAGGAAAAAGCATGAGCAATACAATATAATGGAGGGCAGGCTACAGAAAATAATATCTATTCTTGTCTGCAGAATTCCATGAACAGAAGAGCCTGGCAGGATACAGTACATGGGGTCTCAAAGAGCCAGACACGACTAAGGTACTTTCCCTTTTTTTTTTTAATGAAAGAGAAAAAAAACCAAAGAGAGTTGCAGAGAGTGAGCAGTGAATGTTTGGGGGCATGATAAGCTGACCAGAGATACTGGACTATCTTGTACTTCCAGTGGTACCAGGAAGTACCACTGGACATATTTTTGTTCTGAGAAGAGACTGTTGCTATTGGAGGGAAGTGTCAAGCTTGGAAGATGTTAATACTTGGGGACAGATTCTTATATTTTGTTCATTGTGTTTTGGAGCTACTTCATATTCACACCACTGGACATTCCATACTTCAACCTAGTTTGTCTATTCAAAAATTTCCTTACCTTCTAATTCATGGAGATAACTGAAGTTATATAGAGTGTTTCTTCATAAACATTCACCTTCTCATTGAATTATTAATGGCCTGAAGCTATCCTTTCATCATTCCTCCTCCCTACAAGCATGGCTTTGGGAATTTTCTTTAAGGCTTTCATTCAGTTCCACAAATGCTGACATGTGCTTCTTATATGTCCCAACCCTATTGAGGGGCAGACAGAATATGACAGACACCACTAATTGTTAACCTAATAACCATTCTTCCCTCCTGTCTTCATTAGAGAGCTCATGTTTTGTTTGGAGCAGCAATGTGTCTGGTTGAAAGCCTTGCCTTACCAGAGTTTTCTTATAGATAGACCGCTGTGCAGTATTCTGACCTTTGCAATTTCAGTAAGAATCTTCTGGAAATTTCTGAGAAAGGTTTTTTTCTTTCTTTTAAGTGCTATCCTTTTCTTCTCCACCTTTCTTCTTGCCTGAAATGGAATAACCATTGTGACAATGAGGTGGCAGCATAAAAACAGTGTATAATGATGGCAGAGTAGAAAGCAGGGAAATGGCCTGGAACACTGATGATATTATGAAGCCAGAGCTCCAAACCTGGACTGTCTACCTGAGGATAGTTCTTGTTATATAAGCAAAATGTGCTTTGGAGGAAAAATAAGCTTGGAAGAAAAATATACAGAATACATTCATCTTCTCTAGTTTAAATACACACACACAGAGAGACACACACAGACACACACAGACACAGAGTTGGGATTTTGTGCCATGTAATCTCCCAGGACAGGGAGGCCTGGCGTGCTGCGATTCATGGGGTTGCAAAGAGTCTGACACTACTGAGCGACTGAACTGAACTGAATCCCACTATAAGAGTGGGTTCCTGTATTTAAGGTTTTGAAAGTTTAAAAAAAAAAAAAAAAAAATGGATTGAATAGGGTAGAAAAGGGGAGAGGACAGGGCTACAAGCTATTTGTCCATATTGCAGGTTGGACAGAGCTGGTAATCCTTGTTCATTATTTGATCAGACTGCTGCCTGTTGTTCCTTAGGAAACTTACCATGGGCTGACCAAGACTATAGTTTTAGAAGAAATGGTAGAAAAATGTGTGTTTCTGGATTCTGCTTGTTCTTAACATGCTTAGGAAAGCCCAACAAAAAGGATGAACTTGAACTAGAGGTAGTCACTTCTGCCACCGAGATGGAAAGATCATAGTCCTCAAACTGTGGCTTAGAAAGCTCTTTGCAGTTGTCAGTGGAGTCTAACTATTCAACCCAGGGAGGCAGTCCTTAGTACCTGAACAGGCACCAGGAGGAAGTACTCTGCTAAACCTCTAGAACCTCCAGGAAGAGGCTTCTTCCTCCAAAATGCCCACATCAGATGTAGTCATGAAGGATGATGAAGGAATATTCTCAGGCTGACTGGTCCCTAGGGCAAGGGACAAAGGGGGTCCAACCAGAGAGAGACTAGAGGCAGAGATAGTGAAGATGTGTAGCCCCAGGGCCAGGGCACTGCCTGTTGCCCACTTGACGTGCTTCCTGGCTACATCCCTGTTGACGAATGAAAGCTTTCATTTGTCTGTACTTTTCTTACTGGGTGTGTTGAAGGCGGATAGCATTTTTATGCCTTCAAGGTTATCAGAAATGTAGACCTGCTACAGTACCAAAAGAACCTGGAATTGGAACTGGGTATATACCGGCTTGTATAAGAATTTGGGATTATGTTAGTTGGGGAAAAGGAGTAAATGTATATATCAGTGTTGAGTAGATAAAAGTTTAAAATATGTCGGATATTATTTGTCTGATCAGTATACATACTCACTCATTTTCTCTTTAAAAGAACCTCAATTTTGGAGGGAAGATCCATAATGAGCAAGGCCATACAGTTGTCTTCCCAGATTCACTGGGAGATGGTGATGTTACATAGTTCAAGTAGTGAAATTGAAGCAAAAATCAGCCAGTTATGTTACTTCCTTGATGAAGTTGTTTCTCCTTCCTCTTCTTTCTTGATTTTATGGTGGCAAATGTGAGAGGAGAAGCCACAAGTGAAAAGCAAAGTGGAATGAGAGAAGGTGGAGAGGATTGGCTGATGTCAAGACACCAGCCCTAGGCGATTAATTGCATACTTTGTCTTATGTGAGGGAGAAAAAAAAGTCTCTAGATTTAGCCACTGAAGTAGGTTTTTTGTTACATACAGCAAAACAACAATCTTAACTGATATGTACAGATTACAGGCTCTCCATACCTTTCGGATCTAATGGCCCAGCATGAGGAGCCCCTTCCTTAGGGTCTTCTTCCCATAAAAATCTCCCTTCTCTTCAGCATTTCAATATCTACCTTCTTTTCTGGTATTCTTTCTGTTTTGTCCCCAAACATTTATCATTCTGTAAGAAAATTACTCCATCAGCTATATATCTAACTTTCTCACATGTATAAACAGCATATACAGACATTCTCAATATAAAATATTCACATAATTTAAAAGAACCACTGATTTTAACTTTTCATTCTTTTCTTTTCATTGATGAAATCTGTAAAGTGAATCTCTTCAACTCAGGATTTTCTCCCAATGGCCATCTTAATTCTATGAAATCTGGTGTTTGCCCTCATCATGCCACTGAGAGAAGCAGTTGAGTGGGGACTTGATTACTCCTAGATGATACCTTTCAGAGATTATGCTGAATTGGCCATGAATGTGCAGCTGCTACAGGCCTGCACCAGTGTGCTGTGAGATTTAAAATGGGCCAGAAGTATTCAAAATAAGCTTTTAAAAAAATAGAACCTATCTTCCTTCCCACAAATCATGATTGGTCAAGTAAGTCCAAAATTTGTCTTTCTAGGAGGGAGGGAGTGTGTGCTCAGTCATGCCTGACTCTTTGTGGTCCCATGAACTGTATCCTGGTAGGCATCTCTGTCCATGGACTTTTCCAGGCAAGAATACTGAAATGGAATGCTAATTCCTACTCCAGGGGATCTTCCCAACCCAGGGATCAAACCTGCATCTCTTGCATCTCTGATATTGGGAGATGGATTCTTTACAACCATGCCACCTGGGAAGCCAGATGGGAAGCCCTCTTTCTATATCTAAGTCTTTTGGCTTAGTAGAAATTCCCTCATTTAGGAGGATAATTTGCAAAAGTTAATAATTCCCAATTTAAAAAATATCCCCAAATAGAACATAACAGGTATAATATGCAAATACTCTTCTTACATAGAAACAAGTGACTAAGTAGAAGTAAAAGCATTCTTATACATGGCAAACTAAATTAATTTTATTATCAAGTTTGTTGATGAAAATTTTTCATATAGATCCTTTTATTTTTCTTAGACCTCTGGACTTTTGCATTTTTCTAGTATTTAGTTCAGTTCGGTTCAGTCGCTCAGTCGTGTCCGACTCTTTGCGACCCCATGAATCGCAGCACGCCAGGCCTCCCTGTTCATTACCATCTCTCGGAGTTCACTCAGACTCACATCCATCGAGTCAGTGATGCCATCCAGCCATCTCATCCTCAGTCGTCCCCTTCTCCTCCTGCCCCCAATCCCTCCCAGCCTCAGAGTCTTTTCCAATGAGTCAACTCTTCGCATGAGGTGGCCAAAGTACTGTATTAGTATCCTGCTTTTTTCTAACCTACTATACCATGTGTCAAACTAGCTGGTGATATGTATAAAAATTTCTGAGACCTAGTTAGGAATTGCTTTCAGTTCAGTCACTCAGTAGTATCTGACGCTTTGCAAACCCATGGACTACAGCACATCAGGCTTCCCTGTCCATCACCAACCCCCGGAGCTTGCTCAAACTCATGTCCATCGAGTCAGTGATGCCATCCAACCATCTCACCCTCTGTTGTCCCCTTCTCCTCCTGCCTTCAATCTTGCCCAGCATCAGGGTCTTTACCAATGAGTCAGTTCTTCACATCAGGTGGCCAAAGTATTGAAGTTTCAGCTTCAGCATCAGTCCTTCCAATGAATATTCAGGACTGATTTCCTTTACTATTGATTGGTTGGATCTCCCTGCAGTCCAAGGGACTCTCAAGAATCTTCTCCAACACCACAGTTCAAAAGCATCAATTCTTCGGCACTCAGCTTTATTTACAGTCCAACTCTCACATCCATACATGACTACTAGAAAAACTATAGCTTTGATTAGACAGACTTTGTTGGCAAAATAATGTCTCTACTTTTTAATATGCTGTCTATGTTGGTCATAGCTTTTCATCCAAAGAGCAATCATCTTTTAATTTCATGGCTGCAGTCACCATCTGCAGTGATTTTGGAGCCACCCAAAATAAAGTCTGACACTGTTTCCATTGTTTCCCCATCTATTTCCCATGAAGTGATGAGACCAGATGCCATGATCTTCGTTTTCTGAATGTTGAGTTTTAAGCCAACTTTTTCACTCTCCTTTCTCACTTTCATCAGGAGGCTTTTTAGTTCTTGTTCACTTTCTGCCATAAGGGTGGTGTCATCTGCATATCTGAGGTTATTGATATTTCTCCCAGCAATCTTGATTCCAGCTTGTGCTTCATCCAGCCTGGCATTTCACATGATGTACTCTGCATATAACTTAAATAAGCAGGATGACAATCTACAGCTTTGATGTATTCCTTTCCTAATTTGGAAACAGTCTGCTGTTCCATGTCCAGTTCTAACTGTTGCTTCTTGACCTGCATAGAGATTTCTCAGGAGGCAGGTAAGGTGGTCTGGTATTCCCATCACTTTAAGAATTTTCCATAGTTTCTTGTGACCCACACAGTCAAAGGCTTTGGCGTAGTCAATAAAGTAGAAGTGGATGTTTTTCTGGAACTCTCCTGTTTTTTTCCTATGATCCAACACATATAGCCAATTTGATCTGTGGTTCCTCTGCCTCTGCCTTTTCTAAATCCAGCTTGAATATCTGGAAGTTCATGGTTCAGGTACTGTTGAACATTTTTTGATATTGACTTTCTTTGGGATTAGAATGAAAGCTGACCTTTCCCAGTCCTATGGCCACTGCTGATTTTTTCCCAAATTTCCTGGCATATTGAGTGCAGCACTTTCACAACATCATCTTTTAGGATTTAAAATAGCTCAGCTGGAATTCCATCACCTCTACTAGTGATGCTTCCTAAGGCCCACTTAACTTTGTATTCCAGGATGTCTGGATGTAGGTGAGTGATCACACCATCGTGGTGATCTGGGTCTTAAAGATCTTTTTTGTATAGTTCTTCTGTGTATGCTTGCCACCTCTTCTTAATATCTTCTGCTTCTGTTAGGTCCATACCATTTCTGTCCTTTATCAAGCCCATCTTCTCATGAAATGTTCCCATGGTATCTCCAATTTTCTTGAAGAGCTCTCTAGTCTTTCCCATTCTATTGTTTTCCTCTATTTCTTTGCCTTGCTCACTGAGAAAGTGATCCCTTATCTTTTATCTCTTATAAGAGATCTCTTATCTCTCCTTGATATTCTTTGGAACGCTGCATTCAAATGGATAAACTTTCCTTTTTTCCTTTGCCTTTAGCTTCTCTTCTTTTCTCATGTTTAAAAATTTTTAAGATCTAGTTGAGAACTGTTTTAAGCCTTTTAAAATGACAATAATGAATAACAATTATATATAGGTACTAAACAGAACGGGCTATAAAAACTCAGATTTTCATTTTGTATATCAATTTTACTATTAATTTTTGCACACAGCCTCCCAATGCCCTCAACTGGTGATGAATAAGTGTTTAGAAAACAATAATATTTGACAGCACAAGTCTTCATTTGTCATATGTTTCTGGTCAGAATGGATATCAATTTTGATTCACTGCTTTTGGAACAGCTAGGGCAGAATGGATTAGATTAGCAGGCATGAATAAATCTTAATTTTGTTGAGATTTATACCTGTCGCATGATAAACACAGATAAATGCTCCTTTATCCAACCAGTTGCATCGATTTGGGTCTTACAAAAGTTAAATGTTAGTCTACAATTAAATTTGTGATGACATGGTAAATGAACTTGAGGTAATGATGGTATAGGTCAGTATATGGCAGTGGAGACGCACAAGGATTCTACTAGCCCATAAATAGTTTGCTCAAGTACATAATCAGGCAAAATGTACATGCAATTCATGGAGACAGGAAAACAGAACTGTTTTTAGGCTCAAAAATTGTAGAATTAAGAATTACCTAAACTCTTCAGTTGATTATGCAACACCAGCCGTTGGAATCAAGAGGATGATTTATCATTCATTATAAAACTAAACTTTAAAGCTGTGTTTCTAAGAAATTGTGGTTGCATCAGTGGAAGGGAACTAAGAGGATGAGGGAGAGACTTTTTTCATAACATATCTTTGTACAATTTGAATTTCATATCATGTGCATATAATAGCTATTCAAATAACTGAATATTAGAAAGGAGAAAAAGAAACAAAGTAAAGATAAAACCAAGGCTTCCTATCTAAAAAGAAACTCCAACAACTTAAACATTTAGGAAGAATTTACTTGGGTGACACAGTGACAAAGAATCCACCTGACAATGCAGAGACACAAGAGATGCAGGTTAGATTCCTGGGTCAGGAAGATCCCTGGAGAAGGAAATAGCAACCCAGTCCAGTATGCTTGCCTGGGAAAGCCCATGGACAAAAAGAGCATGGTGGGCTACAGTCCATAGGCTCACAAAGAGTCAGACACGACTGAGCACCAGCACCTCCTATCTTGTTAAATCACCTATACTCAGCATATACCCTTTGTTCCCTTTGCATATTGTATTATTCATGGTCCTCTGCATTTTAACACTCAAAGTTATTTTGAGTGGATTGACTTTTGCCTTTTCTAGGATATATTTCTCTAGGATATCTTACAATACTCTGCCTAGAGAAGGAATTCATTAAATGGATGAAAAATAACTGAGAAAATAAACTGCTCAGTTGCTCATCACTAGCCTCTTAATACGGAGCCAAAGTTAATAGTAGTATAGTCAGACTGGTAAACATATGTCCAGCAAAAGACAGCAGACATTTGATGGACATTGAACATTTAAGAGTCAAGAACTCCATAAGAGGGTCAAGGAAGGCATGGTTTATATTGTTAGTGAAGTGAAGTGAAGTGAAGTGAATTCGCTCAGTCGTGTCCGACCCTCAGCGACCCCATGGACTGCAGCCTTCCAGGCTCCTCCGTCCATGGGATTTTCCAAGCAAGAGTGCTGGAGTGGATTGCCATTGCCTTCTCCAGGGGATCTTCCTGACCCAGGAATCGAACCTGGGTCTCCTGCACTGCAGGCAGACGCTTTAACGTCTGAGCCACGAAACCTACAAATCAGAGGTCATCAAGAGGGAAGAAGTAAATAGGTGCTGAAAATTTGGATTAGTCAGGAGATTGAGAGGATTGTATGTGGAAGGGTCAGCATTAGAAAAGAGAGCATGAATTTGGATCTCAGAGTAGAGCCCCTCCTGATATTTATTGTACTTTTTTTTCTAATTTGTGTTAATAGGGGACTACACTAGGGCTTGTTGAAGAAATGTGATATGAAACAGTCTGTTACAGCCCCAAAAATATAAGGGCTGTAAGGTACTTAAAAATTACCAAAGTCTAGTTTTTTCTCACTTTATAGATGAGGAAGCTGAGGACAAAGAAGGTTTTTGAAAGTTAAGACTGAATTTTCAAGTTCCAAGAGGTTCACATTTTTAAGTATCCCATTATACATTCATTTTCTGAGAATTAAATCCATATTTCATGGAGAATTTGTCAACAGAATCATTGAGAAGTACAAGTAGCAATATAATGAGTTTGATAAAAAGAATTTTGGAATACCTCTTCTGGAGATGAGTAGCTTATCCAGGGACACTTAAGGGTGTCACTGGTTTTCACATAGGTAAAAGTAAATTGACATAAAATAAAACTAGAGCATTGTAATGCCAAAAAGATTGGGGGTAAACACTTTTGAATAACTGACTCAGGCTTTTAGGTGCATGCACACTCAGTAGCTCAGTCATGTCCAACTGTTTGTGACCACATGGACTCTAGCCTGCCAGGCTCCTTTGCCATGGAATTTTCCAGGCAAGAATAGTGGAGTGAGTTACCATTTCTTTCTCCAAGGGACCTTCCTGACCCAGGGATCAAACCCAAATTTCCTGTGTCTCCTGCATTGGCAGGTGGATTCTTTTACCACTGTGCCACCCAGGAAGCCCCAAGCTTTTAGGAGCAGTCTCTAAAATGAGAGAGTGTCACAAACTCCTTTAATAGCCATTTGGTAAATTGTGTTATAGGGCATTAATGCCAAAGATAAAATAGTGAAGAAAGCCTCTTCAAATAATTGGGTATTAGACATGCATGATTCAGAATAAAAGGTTAGTTAAGACCATGGCATCTGGTCCCATCACTTCATGAGAAATAGATGGGGAAACAGTGTCAGACTTTATTTTGGGGGCCTCCAAAATCACTGCAGATGGTGACTGTAGCCATGAAATTAAAAGATACTTGCTCCTTGGAAGGAAAGTTATGACCAACCTAGATAGCATATTCAAAAGCAGAGACATTACTTTGCCAACAAAGGTCCATCTAGTCAAGGCTATGGTTTTTCCAGTGGTCATGTATGGATGTGAGAGTTGGACTGTGAAGAAAGCTGAGTGCTGAAGAATTGATGCTTTTGAACTGTGGTGTTGGAGAAGACTCTTGAGAGTCCCTTGGATGGCAAGGAGATCCAACCAGTCCATTCTAAAGGAGATCAGTCCTGGGTGTTCTTTTGAAGGACTGATGCTAAAGCTAAAACTCCAATACTTTGGCCACCTCAGGTGAAGAGTTGACTCATTGGAAAAGATTCTGATGCTGGGAAGGATTGGGGGCAGGAGGAGAAGGGGACGACAGGATGAAATGGCTGGATGGCATCACCGATTCGATGGACATGAGTTTGGGTGAACTCTGGGAGTTGGTGATGGACAGGGAGGCCTGGCGTGCTGCAATTCATGGGGTCACAGAGTCGGACATGACTGAGCGACTGAACTGAACTGTTGGTTTTACTTTTCTACTTTCATTCTTACTTGGCCTCCCAGGTGGTTCAGTGGTAAAGAATCCACCTGCCAGTGCAGGAGATGTGGGCTGTCAAAGTCCCCTGGAGGACACAGTAACCCACTCCAAAATTCTTGCCTGGAAAATTCCATAGACAGAGGAGCCCGGCAGGCTACAGTAATGGGGTCACAAAGAATCAGCAGACCTGACTGAGCAACTAAGCATACACACACATTCTCGTTCTCTCAACTTACTTCTTATTTGAAGAGCTGAAAGATTGTGTTGCTTATTATTGTTATACTAATATAATTAATTGTGGTAATAATTTTCCACAAAACTGTCATACAGATAGAGTATTTATGAGCACACGACTCCACCATCTTAATCCATTTCAGCATAAATTTATATTTAACCACTCAGAGAAATCTTTACTTACTTAGCAGGAAATGTGACTTGAATTACTATATTCTTGCAAATAGATCCCACAGTGGGAATCCCATGGGTCCACTCTAGCCTTAAACTCCTCCTTGGTGAATCTCAGACTGACTGACTGACAAAGGCTAATGTGTGTACAGATTAGCTGTCTCCAACTACGTCTAGGAAATGACTCTCAAGAATGAAGCAAGACAGCAGCAGCTAGATCTTTCTGAAAGGCTGGATAATAAAAGTGAAGCATTGGACATTGTCAAGACAAGTGTGTAGAGTGTGAAAGCAAGAGCGATCAAGAATACCTCCTTGTTGCTTCTTCCTCCTCCTGTTTCCTGGAGGGAGGTGAGGGCTGAGTGGAAGCTAAAAATCTTTCAAGAACAGCATGCCATCAGTCCGTCAAAGGCTAATATCTATAGAAGTGCTGATCTTCAACTTTAGGCCTTCCATTGTAATATAGAGGAACCAGATGAAATTATACAAGACCACGTGGCAATCTCAGAGCTAGCCTCTCAAGATTTTAGCCTGGGGTTGACATTGTTGAAATATTTAAAAGGGACTGGAAGGAAAAATTAATCTATTTATAGTTGCCTGTGCCTCTGTTGTTACTACTGCAAGGTGTTAAGACTCTTGACTTGCCTTCTTTCTTAGTTGATTTGCACACTTAGTACTGATGATAAATAACAATTGCAGAAGGTTATTTTACTAACTTCACTGCAGTGAAACAGCCTAAGGTAGCACCACACACTGGCCTTTCAGCCAAAGATAAATAATTTCTGCACTGAGTATAGGAGAGAAAGCAAACATTTCAATTACCATTACTTATAAGAGGTTGGAAAGATGCCCCATTGTAAGAAAACTTTCTGTGTTTAATTCCCTTTGTCCCTAAAGAAGACTCAAAAGAATTTTTTAACTACTTCAGAAACTGCTGCCTTGTTTCATAAGAGGCAAGTGTTTTCCATCTATATGGTATCATTGCTGTCTCAGCATTTTCTGTCTCCTACAGTATCATTCTCAAAGCTTGGCAACTGCTTTGAGTTTAATAAAATAATAGGTATTATTTAGGGATCTTCTCAACTGAAGAATTATTCCTATGAATCAGACTTCAGTCATTGCAGATTCCATTTAAAGCTTCTTCTTTTTACTTGCAGTCATCCTTATCAAATATAGTTTCAATTAATATGCTGGAAGAATGGCATTAGTATATGGGGGAGAATTTGTCCACCAGTAGAAGCAGTGGCATCCTAGGAAATAGTCATTCTGACTCTAGAATGATGAAAATAAGTATTCCCTCTGCTGGGAATTCCTGATGGCCCAGTGGTTCAAGGCTCTTCCTATTATGTTACACTGTGCTTAGGACTCCTCACTATCAATATTGAAGACCATGTTCAATCCCTGGTCAGGGAACTAAGATCCCACAATTTGTGTGGGAGATGCCCTTCTCCCTCCTGAAAAAAGTCTGTTATGTCCCAACAGAGGATGAAGATTTAATTATATTAGTTTTATTTCATAAAATACTTGGCTTCTACAATGTATTTTTAAAAATTAATTAATTTATTTTAATTGGAGGCTACTTACTGTACAATATTGTAGTGGTTTTTGTCATACATTGACATGAATCAGCCATGGGTGTACATGTGTTTCCCATCCTGAAACCCCCTCCCACCTCCCTCCCCATCCCAACAATGTCTTTTTAAAGATGAATAAATTAAGGTTTTGTAGCCCAGCTAGTAAGTGACTCACTTTGAACTGAAATTCAAGAATGTCTGACTCCAAGGCTCTTCCTGTTATGTTACACTGTGCTTCTTAATGTCAACATTAAAATTACAGAGATGTTAAATTTTAGAAATCTTCTAAAATTTTCATCTATTTCTTTTCTTTCCACCTCTCTCCTCTACATTTCCGTGACTTAACTGGAAAAAAAAAAAAAAAGTTAATATTCTGGTAGAATTCAGTAGCTGTTCAGAAGACGTTTGCTATTGTTTTTTTGGCACTGTGGATGTCTTATAAAAGACTGTATAAATAAATATGGCTTCAAACACCAGATCACTAATGATATCAAGTCTGATTAGTATGCAGAGATATAATTTTAGAGATACTTCTGGGTGGAAACAATAAAAGGTTCAGAATGGGTGTCTAAATTTTTCAGTGTTGTTTCATAGCCACAGTTAACTAGCTGTGAAATACTGCCATTTCCACTTAATTTTGTTCACTAGTTAATTCAATCCTCTACTTTATTTGATCAGATCTGAAGCCAAATCATTTATATTCATTTTGCATTGTGTTTTTGCAGTGTCTCTTGATCACTTTCACATACTAATACTGGCTAATTCAATTGGGATTTATTGAAGCAGCCCTTGAAAATTAACCATCCAATTTCTCATACATAACATAAAAATAGACTTATTTCTCTTCACTTGTCTCTTTGCAGAATATATATTAGTATAAAATAAGAGGTTGTCTTTTCGGTGCAAATCACAATGCTCATGATATTAAAGGACTGGTCTTGGAGAATGAATTTTGTCAAGAAGTGGTGGACCCTCATAGGAATGTAGACTTGACTGTCATTTTTTTTCCTATGGGGGAAACTCTCGATGAAATAAATTGATCAGGAAAACCAAGAGAAAGGATCAATTTCCTGATATTTAAGATATTAATAATTTATATGTTGCATTGCTTCGGTCATATTGGTAATGATGGTGAGAACAGAAATTATTAATGACTCTACAAAAATGAAAGCATGTGGCTTTTGCCTTTCTGGATGAGGAATTTTGCTGGTTAAAAATCAGTCTATCAATAAAGTAATGAACTTACTCAATTTCAATCCTTTGGACACCATTTCTAATTTAACTATTTTGGGATGGAGTGGTCATAAAAGCTAAGCTATGAGTTCCTCCCTCTTCCCATTAATCTGACTGTACAAGGAATTTTAGTTAATTGGAAACCTGTTATGTCTAAAATTCCAAATCATAAGATAAATGAATTTTTTAAAGCAAGGAAAATAGAGACTGAAGAGAAAATAGAAAAGGGACTCAGACTTCAGAGAAATCTTCAAGGTTAATTACAGTCACGCTCTGAAGTACTAAAGTAAACCCAATGTGTGTTCCAATAGCAGAGGCCCAAGGTGTGAATGAATATACCCAAAAGATAAGTTAACAAAAGTTCCATTAATAAAGGAGGTACAGGATGAGTGACTAAACTGTGAGAAGACTTGAAGCTATTTTCTCTATTATAAATGGGAAAAGGTGAAAAGAGCTCATATGTACAACCCTGGGTCACAAAAGTTCCCACTGTCTTGGAAGAGCCAGTGATTCTGGCTCTTCCACCACATAGAGCTACAGTAAATATGTCTAAGAAACCTTTTATTTGCTCTGGACTATATTTTTTCATCCAAATTTGAACTTTTCTCATGGACAAAGTAGTTTTCTTACCTCATCATTTTCTATTGTTTCTTTTTCATAAAAGATTTGTGTGTAAAAGGACAGAAACAAAGTGAGTCTTAGATTTGTGTAGCTGGAAGGAAACTGAAGACGAGAGCAGTCTGAACTGGAGTGTGGGGGGTGGAGAAGGCACTTTGCTTACCTTTGTATGGTCTACAACAGCACCTGAAACTTGCATCTGAGCAGAAAAAGATTCCTAGCGATGTGGGAATGTGGTCCCACTGTTCCAAGTGGGGTGAGACCACTGCAGAACAGTGAGCCACCTCTGGAGCCTCTGCCAGTCATAGAGGCCATTGCCCCAACTAGCTCTAATCATAGATGATTCTTGGCTTTCTCTGTGGATCTGACTTTGCTTAATCTGTGGTCTTTTTTAGTGTGTGTGTGTGTGTGTGTGTTTCCCCCTTCCCTGGTGGCTCATATGGTTAAAAAAAAATCCACTTGCAGTGTATAAGACCTGGTCTGGATCTCTGGGTCAGGAAGACCCCCTGGAGAAGGGAATGGCAATCCACTCCAATATTCTTGCCTGGAAAATTCCATGGACAGAGGAGTCTGGTGGGTTGCAGTCCCTGGAGTTGGAAAGAGTTGGACATGACTGAGGGACTAACACGTTCACTTTTTTTTTCACTTCTTTTTATTCTGGCTTTTTTCTTGTTTTCACTGAACTCTTTCCCTCTCCACTCACCCTGCCTCCCCTCTCCCCTCCTCTTCGCTTCTCTATTCTACTCTCTTGAACTCTCCACAATTCTCAGAGTTCAAACATAGAGGCTCAACCACTCACTAAAAGACAGGACCAGGTTTGTTGTTGAGGGTGGGGAGTAGATTTTCTACTCTCATGGTTTTCTGTTGCATTTTATCAACCTGTATTATATTACTCTCTCCTATTCTGTTTACATGCCACTTATTTGTGAAACTTTCAAAATACATCTTTAATACTTAAATCCACCAGTTATATATTTAAGGATGATCAAAGGCAAAAGAGTAAAAGAAAGTTCCCTTTTGTTTATAACTCACTCTTCAGACATCTTTTCCTTGTCCCTGTTCCTTACCATCAATCACTCCCAAGTAAGTATTTCATCTTCTCATGCTAAAATTAAGTACATAGAACACAAAGAAAGAACATGACAAATACTTGAGGGGATACATCTGCTTCTCTCAGTCTTAGACTGACTTTCCTCAAATCAACCAAAATCTCCTGCTCTTTTCATACTTCTTAAGCCCCTGCTCCTCTCTTTTTATTTTGCCTGATAGTTTTGAATCTTTCCTAATTTAAATGGAATGGAGTTTCTGACATTGTATTTGGGTTATTGAGAGGGAATTGAAGCCGTGGATGGTCTAATATTTGTCATATCTGTAACACCTCTGCTCTCCACTCTTGGGTCTTGCTCGTTGAAATATGTTCTTAGTCTATAAGGCCGTGTTCTCTGCTTTGTTCTATTCTGCTTCCAAGTCAAAACTCTCCCTTTCTGTAACTTTTAGGTAGAAAATTCATTTTTTCTGAGTCTCTCTCTTTAGTTGCTGATAATACACAAAATTGTAAACACTGAAATTTTTCTTTAATTTGATGATTCACTGTTTTACAGACAATGGTTGTTCAGATGGCTGGAAACAGATTGATGGGAGATGAATGGTTTTGTTCCCTATGATCTATGTCTTAATGAAAGATCCTTGACAAACCAATTAATTTCAAATAATATCAGTCATGAAGGAAGAAACCCTGACTAGTGCCTCTTTATTTTGATGAACAGCATTCCCCTATTAAGTAGGTGATACTGTGGGAAAGCAGGTGAAAATTTACTGCTCCTTCTGTCAACCCATGTGTTTTCAGATGGCAGTATTCCCAAAATCAGCTGTGAAGAGATGCCTTAGCTAGTCTTTTCTGAACTTAAAATTGATTTCCTTGTTTAATGGCTCTTGTTTTACTTATTAAGAAGATATAATATTGTCAGTTTGCTCTGTCATGACAGTTGCTGAGCTAGGCAATAGATAGAAATATAAATCCTTTCCTGTGCTAATGAATTAATTAGTAGAAAAGTTACTTGAAACAACATATGGGGAAAAAGTACTAGACATTTAAATGTTGAAGCAGTATTTTCTGTACTGAGTTTGAGGAACGCCAATGTCAGTATGTGTTTAGTTGAAAAATGGTGGCTTCAGTGGCCAAATGCTTTAGGGAAAAAAAAACAGATTTCTTTCCTTTAGGGCTTCTCTGAGCTCATAATATGATAATGTGCACTATGAACCCCCAAGAATAGTTATTATACAGCAGTTCCTCTACTGTTTTAACTGCAGAGAGCTCCTTCTAACTCACCTGGTAACTAGTGTTCTTCAGTTCAGTTCAGTTCAGTTGCTCAGTTGTGTCTGACTCTTTGTGACCCCATGGACTGCAGCACCCCAGGCCTCCCTGTCCATAACAAACTCCTGCAGTTGACTCAAACTCAATGCCCACTGAATCAGTGATGCCATCCAACCATCTCATCCTCTGTTGTTCTCTTCTCCTCCCGACTTCAATGTTTCCCAGCATCAGGGTCTTTTCAAATGAGTCATCTTGGCATCAGGTGGCCAAAGTATTGGAGCTTCAGCTTCAACATCAGTCCTTCCAATGAATATTCAGGACTCATTTCCCTTAGGATGGACTGGTTGGATTCCTTGCAGTCTAAGGGACTCTCAAGAGTTCTCCAACACCACAGTTCAAAAGCATCAGTTCTTCGGTGCTCAGCTTTTTTATAGTACAACTCTTACATCCATAAATGACTACTGGAAAAACCATAGCCTTGACTAGATGGACCTTTGTTGGCAAAGTAATGTCTCTGCTTTTTAATATGCTGTCTAGGTTGGTCATGACTTTTCTTCCAAGGAGTAAGCATCTTTTAACTTCGTGGCTGCAGTCACCACCTGCAGTGATTTTGGAGTCCAGAAAAATAAAGCCTGACACTGTTTCCACTGTTTCTCCATCTATTTCCCATGAAGTGATGGGACCAGATGCCATGATCTTAGTTTTCTGTATGTTGAGCCTTAAGACCACTTTTTCACTCTCCTCTTTCACTTTCATCAAGAGATTCTTTTGTTCTTCACTTTCTGCCATAAGAGTGGTGTCATCTGCCTATCTGAATTTATTGATATTTCTCCTGGCAACCTTGATTCCAGCTTGTGCTTCCTCCAGCCCAGCATTTCTCATGATGTACTCTGAATAGAAGTTAAATAAGCAGGGTGACAATATCCAGCCTTGACATACTCCTTTTCCTATTTGGAACCAGTCTGTTGTTCCATGTTCAGTTCTAACTGTTGCTTCCTGACCTGCATACAGATTTCTCAAGAGGCAGGTCAGGTGGTCTGGTATTCCCATCTCTTTCAGAATTTTCCACAGTTTATTGTGATCCACACAGTTAAAGGCTTTGGCATAGTCAATAAAGCAGAAGTAGATGTTTTTCTGGAACTCTCTTGCTTTTTCCATGATCTAGCGGATGTTGGCAATTTGATCTCTCTGTTCTTAGAGACCATAAAGTAAATGGGATATTAAAGAAAATGAAATATTAAAGCCATTTTTTTCCTCTTTAAAAATATAAATATCCTTTAACCCCTATCACAGCAAGCCTGGGAGCTCTGAAGCATGATGGTAGGGTCATGTTAATAAACCAGGTTCATTTGCCCAAAATGTAGCAAGCCAAAAGCTGAGATGTCAAATCTGCAGCAGAGAAAGCGTTGTTGTTTGTTGTTTTTTTTTTTTTGACAAGATAGCCAAGCAAGGAGATGGGAGAACCAATCTCAGATCTGCCTGCCAGAAGGTGAGAGGTTTGGGATATTGCTGGGATGAAGAAGCAGGTTGGCTTGAAGTATGGGAAAAGCTGACTGGACCCTATAGATTCCTCTGACCATGGAATTCTCCTGGCAAGAATACTGGAATGGGTTGCCATTTCCTCTTCCAGGGAATCCTCCCAACCCAATGAACCCATGTCTCATTATGTTTACTGCATTGGCAGGGTAGGTCTAGACTTGAGATTCAAGAAGTGTGGTATTGATTCTTTGCATTAGTAACCAGATGGAATTTCAGTGCCAGTTATGAGAATATTATTTTTATAATAATACATAATACAGTTTAATTAAATTTTCAAAAAATGAAATGCAAAATTTGGGGCTTTATTTAAATAACTTTGTAAAATTTTAATATAAATTTATTATAATTTTATTTTGCCTTTTAATGCCAATAGATAATTTTGAATCCTTTAAGAAAAACACTTTTAGAAACAAAATAATCTTTTCTATTTTTCCATTTAAATATTTTATAAAAAATCTAAAAATTTTATATATTTTGTACACTTGACATTTTAAAATCCTTTATATAGTTCTGTATACAGTTATGGTTGTATACAGTTGTATATAGCTTTGTTGATATGAAACAAAATATAAATTTTATGGAATGAATATAAATACTGTTGGCCCATCAGTAGAACACTCAGACATGAGCAATAATAAATTCAGGTGTCTTTGGTGTGTCATTTTTCACTCATATAACAAGCATAGATTTATACATATATATATAAATTAATTATATAATCCATATGTGTATTAACATATAATTTATTTATATTTATATATTTTTTGTTCTGTCACTAAAAATGTATATTTGTCCATGTAGGAGGATAAAGAGCATTTTATTCAACAGTGTAAAAGCTTGATTTGTATGTGTGCTAAGTCACTTCAGTCATGTCTGACTCTTTGCAACCCTATGGACTGCACCTTGCCAGGCTCCTCTGTCCATGAGATTTCCCAGGCAAGAATACTGGAGTGGGGTGCCATTTTCTCCTCCAGGGGATCTTCCCAACCCAGAGATTGAACCCATGTCTCATTATGTTTTCTGCATTGGCAGGCAAGTTCTTTACCACTAGCACTACCTGGAAAGCCCATATTTAAACATGTAGCCATGATACATGAGCTTCCATTTGTACTCCTGCCCTGGATGGCACAAATCAATGGTGGTCTTTGCTACTATGACTCCTGGAAGTTTGCTGGCATTATAAGGAACATCTTGTAAGGAAATACCAGTTTTATCTGCCAAGCAGGAAGCACATCTTCCCACCAAAGGCTCTTGACTTCCTCTGTCCAGCTGTTCCCCACCATGTACAGAATGAACAGATAATCACTGGCTCATGCAACCACTATTATAACCACTGGAATAAAACTTTGATTATGCTGAGCTCATTTCTTAGAGTGATAGGCTCATGGATTGTTTTCCAGAAATCATAAGAAAAAAATAGCTGTCAGTATTTAGCAGTCAGGACCTTGGAGCATAAAATAAAAATTCTGGCCAGATGATAAGAGAACAAGCAATATGGACATACAGTACAAGGATTCAGAAGGGGTCTGAACCTGTCCTTCAGCCTCCTTTGTGAGACAGAATTGAGTACTTGTGTCCAAAATTAATGTTGGACATTCACAGCTCTGCAAAAGTAAGGTGTGTTGTGTATCTTATTACATAGTGTAGATTTCTTCCTATTATAATTATACCAAATTATTATAATTAAGGTTCTGGTATCTAAGATGAGGAATCTAAGAGAAGGACCCCCTGTGATGGAATATTGCCTTAAAATGGCTTTTATTTTTACCTTTTTCCAAAATAAATTGTTAGACTTTGATTCAATGATTTTTTCTCAGTTTATTCTCCTATAAGTAAAGGAATTCAGTCTTTAAAAAAGTAGTTAATTATTATTTTAGGTAAAATCTGTCTCTTATACACATCTAGATGTGTATAAGAGACAGCCTCTGGCCATGGGATTCTCCAGGCAAGAATACTG
>SJYT01068083.1:213140-362624 GCA_006410635.1 Cephalophus harveyi
TATACTTTATGATTTTAGCTGTGTTTAATATTTATTTCTCTTTCAGTTTTATTGAAATATAATTGGCATACTGCACTGTATAAGTTTAAAGTGTATAGCATAATGATTTAACTTACATACATCCTAAAATGATTACTACAATACATTTAGTGAACATCTATTATCTCATATAGGTACCAAATAAAAAGGGAAAAAAAGCTATTTTTTTGTGATGAAAATTCTTAGGATTTACTCTCAACATTCATATATAATGTTTCAGTATTAATTACATTAATGTGTTGTATATTATGTCCCTAGAATGTATTTAGGGCTTCTCTGATGGTTCAACTGGTAAAGAATCCACCTGCGATGTGGGAGAACTGGGTTCAGTCCCTGGGTTGGGGAGATTCCCTGGAGAAGGAAATAGCTACCCACACCAGTATTTTGGCCTGGAGAATTCCATGGACTGTAGAGTCCATGGAGTGGCAAAGAGTCAGACACGACTGAGTGACTTTCACTTTCAGAGTGTATTTATAATGAGAAGTTTGTACCTCTGACCACTTTTGATACCATACAAATATATTAC
This sequence comes from Cephalophus harveyi, assembly GCA_006410635.1. Taxonomy (NCBI): domain Eukaryota; kingdom Metazoa; phylum Chordata; class Mammalia; order Artiodactyla; family Bovidae; genus Cephalophus; species Cephalophus harveyi. The sequence continues at coordinate 213,706 of SJYT01068083.1, forward strand.
ATAATTATTGACTATATATCCTACACCGGACATTTCATACCCATGATATTTATTTTGCTACTGGTATTTTTGCCTCTTAACTTTGTTTACTTATTTCACTCATCCTCCCATGACCCCTTCCCTCTGGTAATCACCTGTCCATTCTCTTTGTATAAAAGTGTGTTTCTGTTTTGTTATTTTTGTTCATTTGCTTTATTTGTTAGATTCCACATGTAAATGAAATCATAGAATATTTCATTGTCACAAATAGCAAGATTTTATTTCTTTATGACTGAGTAATACCTCATTGTATTTATGTATATGTATTAACATCTTCTACATCCTTTCATTTATCAGTGGGCACTCAAGTTGCTTCTATATCTTGGCTATTGTGAATAATGCTGCCACAAGCATATGGGTGCATGTACCTTTTAAAATTAGTGTTTTTGTTTTATTCAGAAAAATACCCAGGAGTGGAATTGCTATTCTCCATACTTGTTTAACCCTGGTGGCTCAGAGGTTAAAGTGTCTGCCTGCAATGCGGGAGACCAGGGTTCGATCCCTGGGTCGGGAAGATCCCCTGGAGAAGGAAATGGCAACCCACTCCAGTATTCTTGCCTGGAGAATCCCATGGACGGTGGAGCCTGGTGGGCTATAGTCCACGGGGTCACAAAGAGTCGGACACGACTGAGCGACTTCACTTTCACTTTCATACTGTTTAACATAGTGCCTGCACTAAATTATCGGAGAAGGCAATGGCACCCCACTCCAGTACTCTTGCCTGGAAAATCCCATGGATTGAGGAGCCTGGTGGGCTGCAGTCCATGGGATCGCTGAGGGTCGGACACGACTGAGCGACTTCACTTTCACTTTTCCCTTTCATGCATTGGAGGAGGAAATGGCAACCCACTCCAGTGTTCTTGCCTGGAGAATCCCAGGGATGGGGGAGCCTGGTGGGCTGCCGTCTATGGGGTCGCACAGAGTCGGACACGACTGAAGTGACTTAGCAGCAGCACTAAATTATAGTCCTACCAAAAGTGCATGAGGGTTCCCTTTCTTCTACATCTTTGCCAATGCTTGTTTTTCATTGTTTTGTTTTTTTTTTTTTTTCTCCCTGAAAAGTATGAGGTGATATCTCATTGTGCTTTGATTTGCATTTCCCTGATGAGTAGCAATATTTTGCATCTTTGACATGTCTTTTGGTCATCTATATGTCTTCTTTGAATAAATGTCTATTCAGGTCCTCTGCCCAGTTTTTAATCATTTTTTGATGTTGTATGAGTTTTGTATAGTTTGGGTATTAACCCTGTATAAGATATGCAAAACATATTTGCAAATATGTTCTCCCATTCAGTAGGGAATCTTTTAGTTTTATTGATAGTTTCCTTTGCTGTGGAAAAGCTTTTTAATTTAATGTAGTCCCATTTGTTTATATTTGCTTTTTTTATCCTCACCAGAGGAGACATATCCAAAGACGTATTGCAGAGTCTATCCTTTTTTAAAGTAAAATTGACATGTATGAAATTGATGAATTTTAAAAGGTGAGTTTGAATGAATGTATATACTCACCAAACTTTTTAACCAAGACATATATATATATATATATATATATTAGTGCTTAGCCGTCACATTGTGGAATGGCTAACTGACTTAGCCGGATGAGACAGATGATCCAAGTTCACTTAGAAAGAAAGTATAGGGACTCAGATGTGTCAGAACTCAGATGTGTAATTCAGTGTTTCTGATTCTAAAGCATGACCAGTTAACTTTTGACAGATGGATGCTCATTTAAAATCTATTTCATAGACCTTTGAACTTCAGTCATCACCAAGGTTCTTAGAAGTTCTCAGACACTACAAAGTAGTATCTAGACTCTAGATCAATACCTATTTTTCTCTAGCAGAGAAGGGAGGTATTTCTGCAGTCTGTTTATAGCTTCATTATTCAATGTGGTGGTTAAATCTACTTTATTTCACGATCTTCTAAAAAATGCCCAAAGAAATATTTTATTCACATCTAAAACTCGGATAATGGGATTGTAATTTTGTAATGTTTATAGGTTGTTAAGGCAAAAAAGTAAACTACAATGAGCTACTTCCTCCTCTTTTTAAAAGATTGCAGCCCTGTCTAAGCTTCCTTATGTGTCCCTATAGGGCATTTTTTAAACTACATGATGTACATTATATTTATAAGATTATTTAGGCTTTAGAGGAAATAAAGAAATAAAGCTGCTTTCAGACAGGATTCAACAAACACACCAAATTGTACTGAGGCCAATTATTCCTGCTACATAGAGTAATGATATAATTTAATAAGACATAGTTATCTATATTTATTTGCAATAGCTCCAGGATTTCTACTGAATAGCTGTCTGTTCTTTTATACCTTTTTCTATCCATTTAAACTACCTTTAATCATATGCAAAATTAGAGAGTAATCAATTGTTTGGGCAAGAAATGGGGAGTGAGGAGACTGACTGGAAATATATTTTTATTTTCCATATTTACAATAGTTTTCCCTTCTAAGGTCTAGTGGGCTGGAGAAACCTTGAGTCTTTATTTTGAATCTCTATGATTTTGAGTGTCATATAGTTAAGCCTTAGATTTCTATTTCCAATGGAAACAATAGCCACCATAGTCCTCAATATTAATAGAAGCATCAAGGTCATCTAGTTTATAAGTTTCTGTCCAGGTTGTTCATCAGGAACACTAGGAACATAGGAACATCAGTTAGAATTAGAATTACTAGGTGCTGGGTTATATGATATGAAAGAAAAGCTCTCCAGGTAATTTTGATTTTGATCCTTGGTTACAAACCATTGATGGAGTCCAATTTCTCATTTGATGTTTGAATCATCCAAATGGTTTTTCAACAGCAGGGAGATTTTCATGTCCAGAGCATGTCCTTTCCTTCTTTGGACAGCTGTGATTGTTAAAAAGTCCTTCCTGAGGTATAGTTGAACTCTGTCTCCCTTCGGCTTAGTCCATTTATCTGGTTATCTGGTCTGCCAAGGATACCACTGAAAGAAAAATCTCACATCTTTAGAGTTGATATCCAGATCTGCATTCATGGTCTTATATGTCAACTGAGCATTTAACAGAACTATTGTTTCCTTACTCTCATTTTAAACACAAATGAAAGCAAATAAGAATGTTATTTAGGAGTAGATGCTATCGTGAAAGGGGCCGTAAACCCAGAATAACATCTGGTATTAAAAGAGTCTGTGGTGAGAAAAGACATCGGAAGTTTATGATAAGCCCCTATCAATAAGAGAGTCAGAATGTAAACTGCTTGCTCAGGTTCGAGAGCACAGTCTTGTGATATGTTCTAGAAAATCACACAAATTTTCAGTAACAGTTCCTGGCATGGTACTAGGCTCTGGTAGAGTTGGAATTAATTTCTAAAATACACAAGCAGCTCATGCAATTCAATATCAGAAAAACAAACAACTCAACCAAAAAGTGGGAAAAAGACATTTCTCCAAAGAAGACATACAGTTGGCTAACAAACACATGAAAGGGGGAAAACCAGTAGACCATTCAGGTATGACCTAAATCAAATCCCTTATGATTATTCAGTGGAAGTGAGAAATAGATTTAAGGGGCTACATCTGACAGGCAGAGTGCTCACTATTAGAGAAATGCAAATCAAAACTATAATGAGATACCACCTCACACTGGTCAGAATACCCCTCATCAAAAAGTCTACAAAAAATAAGTGCTGGAGAGGGTTTGGAGAAAAGGGAACCCTCTTGCATTGCTGGCGGGAATGTAAATTGATACACTCACTAAAGGAAAACAGTATGGAGATTCCTTTAAAAACTAGGAATAAAACTACCATATGACCCAGCAATCCTACTAGTAGGCATATACCCTGAGGAAACCAAAATTGAAAAAGACACATGTACCAAATGTTCATTGGAGAACTATTTAATATAGCTAGAACATGGAAGCAACCTCGATGTCCATCAACAGATGAATGGATAAAAAAGCTGTGGTACACATATACAATGGAGTACTACTGCTAAGCCACTTCAGTCGGACCTGACTCTGTGTGACCCCATAGATGGCAGCCCACCAGGCTCCCCCGTCCCTGGGATTTTCCAGGCAAGAGTACTGGAGTGGGGTGCCATCGCCTTCTACTCAGCCATAAAAGGAATGCATTTGAGTCAGTTCTAATGAGGTGGATAAACCTAGAGTCTTTTATACAGAGTGAAGAAAATCAGAAAGAGAAATATAAATATCATACACTGATGCTTATAAATGGAATCTAGAGAGATGGTACTGATGAATTTATTTTCAGGGCAGCAATAGAGAAACAGACATGGAAAACAGACCTAAGGACATAATGGGAGAGGAGTAGGGAGAGGGTGAGATGTATGGAGAGAGTAACATGGAAATTTACAATTCCATATGTAAAATAGATAGCCAGGGGGAATTTGCTGTATGACTCAGGGAATTCAAACAGGGACTCTGGCAGTCTAGAAGGGTGAGGTGGGGAGGGAGATGGGAGGGAGGTTCAGGAGTGAGGAGACATGGGTGTACCTATGGCTGATTCTTGTTGATGTATGACAGAAAACCACAAAATTCTGTAAGGCAAATATCCTTCAATTAAAAAATAAAGTGGCAAAAAATTGGATGAGTGTCACCTCATCTCTGAATTATGAAGTAGCTGCTACATTTAAAGTGACAGTGCACAATTCTCATTGTCCTGGCTGTGTTTCTACTCAAGTTTTTTCTATCTACTGTTTCCCCCACCATCTTTTTAATGTAATTAATAAGTAGCTAGTTTCCATTTCTTTCATCATGCTTTCTGTATTGCTCCAATTTAACAATGATCACTTTCTCCACTCCTTTGAAACCTTACACCATCACTGAAACTTTCTGTCTTGGTCATTTTATATATCTCTTCTCTGGTAGGATTTGGGTCCCTTGAATGTAAGATCTAATTATTTTGTAAATCATTGTACCATACCTGCAATAGCTCCATGCAAACGGTGCTATCCGCCTGACTATAGGTTTGGCTGGGTCTTTGTAATCTGGGAGTAAACCTATTCCATGGGAAATGTACTTTTAGTTTTACTTACTCATATTTAAATTTTTACTTATCTTTTGAAAACCACTATTATACTGGAATTGTTCTCCTGTCTATAGTATTTTACTACACCTTAAGCATTTTGTATGACCAGAAAATTTCTTAGTGATAGTAAATTTATTTCATTCTTTCTTTGTGGTAACCTTGGGTAATATATAATCTGAATAGAACTCTGATTGGAATTTAATTTTTTATGAGTTGTAAACTCTCAGGGATAAAAACTAATAAACCAGTGAGTTTTGTGCAAGGGGTAATAGTTTATCTGTATTCTTCTATTTTATATCTTTTCATTTTTTTTCTATCAAGAGTTTCTTTTCTAGAACACTGGAATTATTATTATGATATATTTCAGTTCTATATTCTTACCTACTCGTTCCATTAAATCATTTTAAATCCAGATCTATGAAGGGAGGAAAAGCATTAGCTCCTACACTGGAACATTCTCCTGAGGTAATAACTTTGTTTGAAGTTTAGCGAGTTTGGGAGTTATTAACCTTAAAACTCTATTTTATGAGGCTCTTGTATTTTTTCAGTTTAGTTGAATAGCAATAGTTTTCAATGGAACTCTTCAGGATAATGAATAATCACATCATTTCAAGTTGATACTGTCTGCTGATTTATTCTTGTCACTAGTATCTACTAAAGGAGAGACACAGCAAATGTTAGGAAATTAACAGTGACATGTCTATGTGGTATAAAACAGTGTCATGAATTCAGAATAAAAATCAAGGGAAAACATTTTTTATCCTTTCCTTCTTCCTCACGTACATATTTCCAACTTTCTTTTGCTCCTTACATATTCAGCATTTTATGGGAAGTTGGCCTTCTAAGAAATATAGCATCCTGAAACTGTTTAATTCACACTGCAGCTGAAATACCTGAATTGTAGAGATCTGATTTCAAATATTGTCTCTGACAGTGTTAGGTAGTTAGAATAGGAAAAGGGAGTCCAAAATAGTGGTTGCTAAAAGACAAAGAAAAGGAAAAGCTTGTGAAAATAGAATAAAGGAAGGTCTGAGGACCAGAGTGAGAACCTCAGGTGAAACAAACAACCCTCCTAGCTAGCCCAGTTTACATAGGGCAGGCTCAGGGGGAGAAGAAAAAGCATAAACAGAAGAGCCAGATTTGAGCCACTCACCTCTTTTGGGTCGGCCCACTCTCATGTCTCGAGGATATCTTTTCCTTTGCTTATCAAATAAAACTGAGCTGTAACCCAGCTGTAACACTGGCCCACCATTTAAACTGAGCTGTAACAGCTGTAACACTGGTTTGCCATTTCAAGTTTTTGCTGCAGCAAGACAGAACTGAGGAAAGTACACATTCCCCCGACAAAAGCATCACCACATCATTTTCTCTGATTTTCAGTAGAAAATAACTAAACATCCAACTTGTTTTAAAGTTGACTTTATCGGTTAGTTCATTTTTTTCAGCTTTATTGTGATATAATTGACATATACCGTTGTTTAAGGTGGACAATGTGACAATTTGATATACATGTATACTGCAAATTATCACCCTAATATTAGATAGAACCTCAATTACCTCTCATAGTTGCTCTTTTGTAAAAAAAAAAAAGTGGTGAAAACTTTTATGATCTACTTTCTTAGCAACTTTCAAATATACAATATGGACAGGCTTTCAAGTTTCCTCTGGTGATCCCTGTGTGATAAGACCTTGGAGAATCTTACAGGAAATTTTCCACAATGTGGAAATGGATGTTAACTAGACTTACTGTGGAGATAGTTTTGCAATAAAATTAATATAAAATCATTTTAGTATAATCTGAAACTAATATAATATGTCAATTATATCTCAATTTTTAAAAGTGAGAGATTTCCCTGGTGGTCCAGCAGTTAAGAATGCCCTACTTCACTGCAGAGGCACAGGTTCTATCCCTGGTCAAGGAGCTAAGATCCCACATGCCATATGGCATGGCTAAAGAAAAAAAATTAAAAAATGAAACTGCCCAAGTACTAGATAAAAGCATGGATTAATTTCTAGGTATAAGGAAAGCTTTCTTATCAATGACTCAAAATCAAGATTCAAGTAAAGAAAAGATTAATAAGTTGAATAAATGACACCAAAAAACATTAAAAATGAACATGACAAATAATATAAAAATACAAATGACAGACTTGGAGAAAATATTTATAACATCACACACTGAGGACAATCTCTCTAATTATAAACAGGGCTTTTAAAATCATTGTAAAAAAGAGAATGAAAACTTGTAAATGAAAACTTGATGGAAAAACAGACAAAAGATCTGAACAGACATTTCATAGAAAAAGATATAAAAGGGTTCTTAAATATATAAACGATGCTCAAATTTACTCATAAGGTATAGGACAATTGAAGAATATATTATAGTAGCATTTCTCACCAATAGCATTCACAAAAATCCAAAAGCTTTGTCTCTGGTTTGTAGAACTTTGAGGAAAAAGGCATTTTATGCATTATGCAAGAGGCTGGTGGAGTGTAACGTTTCAACCCCTTTGCCAGTTAGCAATATTTTCCTCCCATCTCCAAATCTCTCTTCATTTCCCTACTTCTGATACTGGAGATGGAAAACATTTCTCCTTTGCCCACTGGCATCATATTAAGCTTGGCAAGCAAAGGGCACTGGAAGGACACTGCGGGAGGAAGAGGCTCTCTGTGTGTTTCCATTATGCTTTCCTTTCTTCTTGCTTCTGCTCGGCTGGAATGTGGGATACTCAGTAGAGCCCACCTCCCGTGAGTTGCAAGATTCAGTCGCATCCCCACAGGCAGGTTTCAGGTGAGTTCCACAGGTAACCTAGCTGGTTTCCCAGAAACTTTAACATCTCTCCAGTGAGGTAATTCCTATTATCCTCCTATCAAATATCCCTTTCAGCCCCCTAGCTAGTGCCTGCCCCTCACCCATCTCCACAGGCAGCTTCCAATCAAGTTTCATCTGCACCCCAGTGGGTGGTTTCCTGTTTGCCAACTTTGGCATGAAATCCCTCTGCAAACTTCTTTGCTATTCAGGGAGGTAACCTTTTCTGCTCCAGTGAGATCTAAATCTTAGCTTTTTCATGGAGGTGGAATTTATCTCAAAATTTTTCTTCTTTTGGTATTTTTCTTCAGCTTCAGAATAGTAATTATCCTTATATCTTACATGTCTATGTTCTTTAGAGCTTCTTTACACCTTAGTAGCCAGTTATCTATCATTAGTTAATAATTCTATATATTAAACTTTCTATGTTCAAATTACTGTGGAGTTTCTGTATCCTCATTTAACTTTGATTGACTCAACCGCTAATGAGGACAATTGAGAAATATCTAGCAAAACTACATTTTTATTTATCATTATGCTTTGCAACACTGCTTCTATGAGTGTGTTATACTTGAAGCTGTTGCAGTGTTGTTTTTAATAGGTGAATTTAGACACATTGTCCATGTTCACCTACAGGAAATTGGTAAGTAGATACTGAATTTTGACACAATTTCAGCAGGTCAAATTTGGAACATTATGAGCAGCTCCTCCCCCAAATAAAGATATAAATGGATAATAGCCAATTGACATAGATTAATCCATGAGTCCATTTTTAAAATAATAGAATATAAATGGTGGGAGCATTCTTTACAGAAGAATTTCAGTTAAGAATTATGGAAATAATTATAGATTTTTTAAATCACCATTTAAAAATAACCAATAAATGCAAACATCGGTTTAGGTAAGGCCCATTAATGATTGTTAAAGGCATTGTGTAAAAAGTTCTTGGGAAAAATATAACCACTTTGTTTCAAAGTATCACCCCACAGATTATGTATTAAATACAAAAGGAAAGAAATGCCCCTCAAATGGAAAAACTGTAGACATTTCCTAACCCAAGTGAAAAAACTCAGCATTACTACAAGTTGAACAAACTGATATTAGATGGCTTACTATGTGGTAACATGCAGTGCCATGGAAATTCACCTCACTGATGCAGTTGTTGTTTAGTCATTAAGTCATGTCTGACTGTTTTACTACCCCATGGACTATAGCCCACCATGTCCCTGTGTCCATGGGATTTCCCAGGCAAGAATACTGCAGTGGGTTGCCATTTCCTTCTTGAGGGGATTAGATCTCAAGAACCCAGGGATTAGACCTATGTCTCCTACTTGGCAGGTGGAAGTTTTACCACTAAGCCACCTGGGAAGCCCTCACTAATACAGTATTCTTGCCCAAACACTGAACATGAATCTACTTATGCAGATTCTACTTATGTAGAAACTATCACACATTTCCAAATTGTGGACTATTCTACACAATAACTCTCAAAAAAAAAAAAAAAAAATCAGTGACTATAATTTTATGAAAGTGGGGGGGGAGTGTGTGTGTGGAGGTAGGGGGACAAGGAGAACTATTCCAGATTAAAGGACACCAAAAAGACATGGTATATAAACACACACACATACACGCACATGCATATGGATCTTTTATTGATGTATCCCTTTTCTGGCTTAACAACCTGTGAGAGACTATTTTCTTGGGCTCCAAAATCACTGCAGACAATGACTGCAGCCATGAAATTAAAAGATGATTGCTCCTTGGAAGAAAAGCTATGATATTACTTTGCTGACAAAGGTCCATCTAGTCATAGCTATGGTTTTTCCAATAGTCATGTATGGATATGAGAGCTGGACTGTAAAGAAAACTGAGCACCTAAGATTTTATGCTTTGAACTGTGTTGTTGGAGAAGACTCTTGAGAGTCCCTTGGACCACAAGGAGATCAGACCAGTCAATCCTAAAGGAAATCAACCTTGAATATTCATTGGAAGGACTGATGCTGAAGCTGAAACTCAAAACCTTTGGCCACCTGTATGAAGATCCAACTCCTTGGACAAGACCCTGATGCTGGAAAAGATTGAAAGCAGGAGGAGACAAGGATGACAGAGGACAATATGGTTGGATGACATCACCTGGACTCAATGGACATGAGTTTGAGCAAACTCTGAGAGATAGTAAAGAACAGGAAAGCCTGGCATGCTGCAGTCCATGGGGTTGCAAAGGGTTGGACAAGACTAAGCAAATGAACAACAGCAGCCAAGTATAAAATCTCAGTGACATCCAATGAAGCGCATGGATTTTACTCATGGGTTTCTGGATATTTTTCACTCTTGCATTTCCAGCTCAGCTAACTGGGTAGCTTTGCTCCATTTGTGCTTATTTCAGATGCTAATTGAAGATACTGACTCTTTGCAACCCAATGGACTATAGTGCACCAGGCTCCTCTGTCCATGGGATTCTCTAGGCAAGAACCCTGGAGTGGGTTTCCATTTCTTCCTCCAGGGGTATCTTCTTGACCCAGGGATCGAACCTGGGTCTCTTGCATTGCAGGCAAATTCTTTACTGTCTAAGCCACCAGGGAAGCCAGTTCCTTGCCAGAGTAGCTCTTTTCATGACAATGATAGAAGCATAAGAGGCCATACAAGCATACATGTGCTGACAAGGCGAGCACTTGTCAAGGCTCTGATTACTTCAAGTCTTCTAACAGTTCACTGGTTATAGAGAGTCATGTGGCCAGAGCCAAATACAGGAGAGGGAAGGTGAATTTGAATATGTATCTAAGCTATCAAAACTGGATCCTGAATCAAAATTAAAAGTTATAATAGCCTGTATGGCATAATTGTTTGAATTTACCTGTATGGTAAATTCAAACAACAGCTATAAGATAGTATCTTATATAAAATGTGTTTTCTAGATTGATATAGATATTATAGTTATTTAGGAGGATGCCCCAATTCTTAGGAGCTACACATTCAAGTTTTGAGGGATGAAATATCATTATGGCTAAACCTTACTTTCAGAAAGTTCAGTAGCATCAACAAAAGTATGTATCTGTCTGTTCATTTCTCTTTTCACAGATATCTATGAAATATAAACATGATCAATATTAATGGTTAAAAAAAACAAAGGGTGTATGAGTATACACTGTGCTACTCTTACACATATGTCCTGTATAGACTTTTTTTTTAAGTTAAAAAATAAAGTTAACACCAAATCAATGAAATATTGGTTTGGCCAGTAAGTTTGTTCATTTCCCTAATACCTTATGGAAAACTCCCCATAACAAACTTCTTCACCAAATTCATAAATACCTAGATAGAAACTGTTCCAGAACTTATGGAAAATCCTCATGATGCTAGAGCTGGAAAATAAGTGAAAAGTGAAGGGTTGGCAAGATTATTGACTTATGTTTAACTCTTTGCTGACATGACACAACATTTATAATCAACTCTAGGTTTGGAATTTTTGCAGGTGGACACCTATGAGCTCTCAAAAAGAGAGAACATAAGAATAACTTTATTCTCTCTGTTTCATTCAGTTTGTGGGTATGGGGAAAGTCTGGGTCTTAAGATCAGAAGCTTTGGGGAAAGCTTTCTTCTCCGGCAGAATATGAGGTAAAACTAAAGATTTCCCAGGTGGATAAAAGTGTCCCAGATGCAGAGAGCATTGGGTTCCCATCTTAGAGAAACCAACTGGCCACCCATGGGTCCTTTGGGAAGCTGCACAATGTTATTAGGGCTAGGAATCCTCGCAGGGCGTTGCACTGATGAGATCAGTTACTCTAACTCTGTGGCAGTGAATTGCCTCTATCTTATGCCCAAAGCAGTTTTGAAAGCCAAAAGCTCTTTTGATATCTTCAGTTTATGGATCTTGTTTTGATAAACTACTTGCTGCTAATTCACTAGATAATTTTAGCCTTTCTATTTTGCTGTTTTCTAGTCACTTCAGCCTGATCTATAGAGTGGAAAAAAGAAAAAACAAAAAACAAAAACTTACAACCAACTTAAGGGAGACTCAGGAATTGGAGGGGGGAGTACAAAGTGGACAATCTGATATTGGCTTGTACTGTTGGAAAGCTAATGAAATAAGAGAATGTGAGAAAAGAAAAAAAAATCAGAGTTTTTAAAGGAAGTCAATGCTGAGTTGATTCTAAACTTTCTGTGAAAGGATGAAAGACTGAGAATAGTCAAGACGATTTTGAAAAGGAATAAGAGGACTTAACTCACCAGGTACCAAATTTGTAGTAATTAAGATACTGGTGTGTCTCATAGTCTCAACTGGAAAATGATTAATGGTTCCAAATAGATATTACTGAAAGAGACCCAGACATATATAAAAATTATATACATAAAAGAGGTTGAATTTTAGGTCAGAGGGAAGAATAAACTATATAAAAAATTATACGGAGACAGTCAGTTATCTACATGAGAAAAACAAAGTCCCCTACTTCACACCAAACAGATAAATTTCAAGTAGATTAAAGACATAAGTATAAAAAACAAAATTTAAAACCTTTGGAAGAAAGTATAAGAGCTAGTCTTTACAGTCTTGAATTAGGCAGAGATTTCCAAAATCACTCAAAACCAACAAATCAAAAACAGTAACATTAATAAATTCAATTACAGTTAAAATTTCTTTTCCTCAACTGAGACCACTTAAAAGTGAAGAGACTAGCCACACTCTAAAAGAAGATATTTGCAAGGTTTAACCTACAAATAATTAGTACCCAGAGCATTAAGACCCCCATATTTCAATATGAAAAGCAACCAAATAGAATATAGATAAATGCTATGAAGATGCAATTCACTGCTAATATGGTAAAGGTGAAGGCAAATTAACATTACAATAATATATAGTTTTACCTTCTTCATTTTTGTAAAGTTTAAAAGATCTGATTTCATCACTAAATATTGTCTAAAATGTAATTAAACCTCCTTATATAGAAAGTATAGGCAACTTCTGCAGAATCTGAAGGTTTAAAGGGGCTGGGGCATGCACGGGTGTAAGTTACTTCAGTTGTGTCCGACTCTGCAGCCCTATGAACTGTAGCCAGCCAGGCTCTCCTGTCCATGGGATTTTCCATGCCCTCCTTCAGGGAATCTTCTGAACTCAGTCTCATGTCTGCTGAATTGGCAGGCAGGTTCTTTACCATTAGTGCCACCTTGGAAGCCCTGAGGAACTGGAGGAGTCAAAATACTCAGAGGCAGCCACCCAGATGTGTATCAAGATGTATACCCATCCCATGTGCCAAGATCCCAAATTTCTCAGACCAGGCCTCGGACAGCAAACCTGCCTCAGTTTAGGATTCTGTTGTTTTTTAAGAGTCTGTTATTCTGAATACTGAATCCTCATTTTGTCTTTAGCTTTCTGTGCTCTTCCAAGGTAGGGGATGGGGGCATCTTTTTGTTTTAATTTTTATTGGAATATAGTTGCTTTACAATGTTGTGTTGTTTCTACTATATAGGAAAGTGAGTCAGCTTTCCTGAGCTCTAATCAGTGCCCTGTGGTGACCTAAATGGGAAGGAAATCCAAAAAAAGATGAGAGACTCCTTATAAGCTACACAATAGGCCCTCTAGCCTTCATGATTTCAGTTTTCAGCTTTAATTATCTTTCTTTAGGGTATCAATGCATTTTAGTGATAACCTGCCAATTTCCATGGTCCACTTTTGCATTGCCCCCCTTATTTCCCAAATACCAGTTGGTGGGGGGAGGGTGTTCAAGCAAGAACAAACTGGAATCCACAAAAATTAAATAATCCCCATCAGTCTTTCACTTGGAGTTGCGGTTGACCTATTGAGGGAGCTGACACCCTTCACTGTGGAGCAATTCACTCACCTGGCCTAGGACTTGGGGCACTGGGAGGAGGAGGTCTAGTGAGAAGCCGAGGCATTAGGAGCCAGCCTGCTCTAAGAAGGTGAAACTAGTCCCTGGTGTGGATGTGAGAGGTGGCACCAGCTGTACACTCACCTTCAGAATTGCTGCTTCACTTCCTCTGTCCCAAGCTCACAGGTATTTGCTTGTGTTCAGCCCTCACCCAGAATCAGATAGGGAAAAGAATGTTAGGCAACACGTTTCCTGTTTAGCTGAGAGACTCCAGGTATATGTATTCTTTCCGTTTCAGTTATTTCTTTTCTGATGAAAAAACACATGCATGCATTGCTTTTGTAGGTTAGAAATGCCTTAGAAATAGTCTCATAACTTATTTAAAAAGTTACTGTATCTTTGGTATCTTACAACAGATTCTCCATATGTATTTATTAAATAAAAAAATTTTAAAGGAAAAAAATCATATCTGTTACTTGATAAATCCTTGCTCCTGGGAAACAAGTCTGCCTATTTTCAGAGAAACTTCTAATAGAATACAAAGTGAACATTAGTGTTAATTATTTTAAAAGAATCCAGCTAATACTGCATATTCCATAATACATCTCTCTGTCTTGGGCTAAGCCAAATATAACTAGAGATACCTTACTCTGGGCTTCCCAGATGGCTCAATGGTGAAGAATTCACCTGCCAGTGTAAGGAGATGTGACTTGGATCCCTGGGTCAGGAAGACCCCTGGAAAAGAAAGTGGTAACCACTCTAGTGTTCTTGCCTGGAAATTTCCATAGACAGAGGAGCCTGGCAGGCTACATACAGTTCATGGGGTCACAAAGAGTCAGACATGACTGGGCACTCAGGCACTTTGTTCTCTAACTTTCCTCTATCTGCTTCATCTTTGCAAAATTCTCATGTGGCTGTACCCCATGATATCAAATTGTCTGATTTCTTTTTCTTAGTTTTCATAAACAGTATCTTTCCATTTAGTTTTTTAAATGATTTTAATGAATTCCCAGAGTCAGGGAAGGCTATTACAGACCAACCAAAGGCAGGTATAAGTTTAGGAGGTGGATAATATGACTTGGTACATGCCTCCACTCAAACAGTGAGGTCACTTTTCACATATGAGGATGTACTCCCACATGCCATGACCAGCTGAAGTCAAGTTCTGTGATTAAGCATTTGGGAACTTCCTGAGTTCCTTACAGTCATGTTCCTTAGCACATCTCACCTCTATTACTGTACGTGTTGCAATACATTTTGTTAGCTGGTAAGTTAAAAGAACTCTGAATATATTGGACTTTTCTACACAGAGATGAACATGTATTGATTTTCATTAGCTTGCAGTTTTTTCATCATATTATTTAGTCCACAGGCCAGGAGATCTATTTATCTTATTGATTTTGATTCTTTACACCTCACAATGGGTCTTCAGTTGATGTATTTAGGTCCTCAAATGGCCGTGTAGTATCCTTGCATCTACTAAGCCATGCCTTGATATTTTTAAAAACTCCAACCATGTGAAACCCACTCAGTTTGTTTTCTTTCTTTGTAGAAAGTAAAAAGAAGATATCTACAACTATAGCCATAAATATTCACTGTGCAAGTGCTATATGAAGAAAGAAAGAAACTCAGGTTGTTTACACATACAACCTAATATTCATTATATATATATATTTTTTAACTTTTTTTAGTGTTTATTATTTATTTGGCTGTGCCAAGTCTTAGTTGCAGCAGGTGGGATCTTTCAGTTTTGGCACGTGGGATCTTGTTCCCAGACCAAGATTTAAACTCACGCCTCCTGTATTGGGAATGCAGAGTCTTAGCCACTGGACTGCCAGGGAAGTCTCCCATTTAAGAGAATTTTATAGATTTAGGTTACCTCAATCATGTAAATAGTAGACGATGCCTTGTTATGTTTAATCCCACCTACATGCTTCATTTATAACTACTTTAACGACAGTAAAACTATATGCCACGGAAATAGAAAACAAATATATCAAAGTTCTTTAAGATTTAAAAAGCACAATTGTAGTGTAAGTTAGAAAAATATTTCAAAGAAGGTACTATTAGGCAGAACAGTCTTTCAGCTATCCCTTCCTCCACAAAAGATAAAAATTCCCTAGCGCTGGGGAGGAGAAAAGAATTTTTAAAGTGCTAGATGATATGGAAACTCTGTGCCAGCCTCCTCATTCCAGCCTGAGTCAGACCTTGACAGTCAGTCATGTGAGAATTTAGAGATCTTTGAGGCAGATAAGGTTTAGGAAAAAGTGAGCCTTGCAGAAGAGTTCTCTCAGTTGTCAGGGTAAAATAGAGAAAATAAGTATCAATGGGGTGTTTCTAGGTATGAGGAGGTTGGAGACTGCCTACAAGTTTCCCAGAGTGTGGTGGGAGACATGCCAAGGTCTGTGGCTCCTTGAGCTCATATGGACAGTGGTGGGATAGACAGAGCTCTCACGACGGAACAAAGACAGCTGAATCAGTCCCACTGAGGACAGGATACATCCCAGCAGATGGCCAGCCTGGAGTGAGACATGCTTCAGTGTCAGATGGGAGAAAACAGTATTATCTAAATGGAGAGATTAGCTGGAACCAAGACAAAGATGAAAGACTTTTCTTGTTATAGAAAATGAAATCTCCCTGTTACAGAAATAGAATCAAAAGTTAAACCTCCCTATCAAGTAAACCTCTACACAAAAGTGGTAGAGAAGGAAAACGCTTCTATTTTTGAATAAGCATTAAACACAGAATTTGATGCACATCATAGGCAGTCTGCTTAGACACTGCAAAGACAGAAATTTCATTCTTTTGTATAGACAGGCAGATATAGTGAAGTGAAGTTATTCAGTCATGTGTGATTCTTTGCAATCCCATGGACTATAGCCCACCAGGCTCCTCCATCCATGGAATTTTCCAGGCAAGAATACTGGAGTCGGTTGCCATTTCCTTCTCTAGAGGATCCTCCTGACCCAGGAATTGAACCCGGGTCTCCCACATTGCAGGTAGACGGTATACCCACTGAGTCACCAGGGAGAGTGAATCCATTGCTTATATGTTCCCAGGATAAATCCTTACTGGTCACACATGTGCATCCATGCATGCTAAGTTGCTTCAGTTGGGTCTGACTCTGTGACCATGCCCCTCTGTCCATAGGATTCTCCAAGTAAGATACTGGAGTGGATTGCCATGCCCACCTCCAGGGGATATTCCCAAGCCAGGGATTGAACCCTAGTCTCTTATGTCTCCTGCACTGGGAGACAGGTACTTTACCACTAGCACTACCTGGGAAATCCCATTAGTCATAGATCAGTTCAGTTCAGTCACTCAGTCACGTTCAACTCTTTGCAACCCCATGAATCACGCACACCAGACCTCCCTGTCCATCACCAACTCCCAGAGTTCATTCAGACTCACGTCCATCCAGTCAGTGATGCCATCCAGCCATCTCATCTTCAGTCGTCCCCTTCTCTTCCTGCCCCCAATCCCTGCCAGCATCAGAGTCTTTTCCAATGAGTCAACTCTTTGCATGAAGTGGCCAAAAGTACTGGAGTTTCAGCTTCAGCATCGTTCCCTCCAAAGAAATCCCAGGGCTGATCTTCAGAATAGACTGGTTGGATCTCCTTGCAGTCCAAAGGACTCTCAAGAGTCTTCTCCAATACTCCAACAGTTCAAAAGCATCAATTCTTCGGCACTCAGCTCTCTTCACAGTCCAAATCTCACATCCATTAACGACCACTGGAAAAACCATAGCCTTGATTAGACGGACCTTTGTTGGCAAAGTAATGTCTCTGCTTTTCAATATGCTATCTAGGTTGGTCATAAATTTTCTTCAAAGGAGTAAGCGTCTTTTAATTTCATGGCTGCAATCACCATCTCCAGTGATTTCTGAGCCCATAAAAATAAAGTCTAACACTGTTTCCACTGTTTCCCCATCTATTTCCCATGAAGTGATGGGACCAGATGCCATGATCTTCGTTTTCTGAATATTAAGCTTTAAGCCAACTTTTTCACTCTCCTCTTTCACTTCCATCAAGAGGCTTTTTAGTTCCTCTTCACTTTCTGCCATAAGGGTGGTGTCATCTGCCTATTTGAGGTTATTGATATTTCTCCCGGCAATCTTGATTCCAGCTTGTGTTTCTTCCAGTCCAGCGCTTCTCATGATGTACTCTGCATAGAAGTTAAATAAGCAGGGTGACAATATACAGCCTTGACATACTTTTTTCCCTATTTGGAACCAGACTTTTGGTCCATGTCCAGTTCTAACTGTTGCTTCCTGACCTGCATATAGGTTTCTCAAGAGGCAGGTCAGGTGCTCTGGTATTCCCATCTCTTTCAGAATTTTCCACAGTTTATTGTGATCCAGTCATTCATCCTAAATTTACCTGGTCTTTGGGGGTCATCCACAGTTTATTGTGATCCACACAGTCAAAGGCTTTGGCATAGTCAATAAAGCAGAAATAGATATTTTTCTGGAACTCTCTTGCTTTTTCCATGATCCAGCAGATGTTGGCAATTTGACCTCTGGTTCCTCTGCCTTTTCTAAAATCAGCTTGAACATCAGGAAGTTCCCGGTTTGCCTATTACTGAAGCCTGGCTTGGAGAATTTTAAACATTACTTTACTAGCATGTGAGATGAGTGCAATTGTGTGGTAATTTGAGCATTCTTTGGCATTGCCTTTCTTTGTGATTGGAATGAAAACTGACCTTTTCCAGTCCTGTGACCACTGCTGAGTTTTCCAAATTTGCTGGCATATTGAGTACAGCACTTTTTCACAGCAGCATGTTTCAGGATTCGAAAGAGCTCAACTGGAATTCCATCACCTCCACTAACTTTGTTCATAACGATGCTTCCTAAGGCCCACTTGACTTCACATTCCAGGATGTCTGGCTCTAGGTGAGTGATCATACCATTGAATTATCTTGGTCGTGAAGATCTATTTTGTACAGTTCTTCTGTGTATTATTGCCACCTCTTCTTAACAGCTTATGCTTCTGTTAGGTCCATACCATTTAGTCCTTTATCGAGCCCATCTTTGCATGAAACATTCCCTTGGTATCTCTAATTTTCTTGAAGAGATCTCTAGTCTTTCCCATTCTGTTGTTTTCCTCTATTTCTTTGCATTGATCGCTGAGGAAGCAATCTTTCTTATCTCTCCTTGCTATTCTTTGAAACTCTGCATTCAAATGGGTATATCTTTCTTTTTCTCCTTTGCTTTTTGCTTCCCTTCTTTTCACATCTCTTGAGAAACTTGTATGCAGGTCAGGAAGCAACAGTTAGAACTGGACATGGAAAAACAGACTGGTTTCATATAGGAAAAGGAGTACATCAAAGCTATATATTGTACCCTGCTTATTTAACTTATATGCAGAGTACATCACGAGAAATGCTGGGCTGGAGGAAGCACAAGCTGTAATCAAGATTGCCAGGAGAAATATCAATAACCTCAGAAATGCAGATGACACCACCCTTATGCCAGAAAGTGAAGAGGAACTAAAGAACCTTTTGAAGAAAGTGAAAGAGGAGAGTGAAAAAGTTGGCTTAAAGCTCAACATTCAGAAAACAAAGATCATGGCATCTGGTCCCATCACCTCATGGCAAATAGGTGGGGAAACAGTGGAACCAGTGTCAGACTTTATATTTTGGGGCTCCAAAATCACTGCAGATGGTGATTGCAGCCATGAAATTAAAAGACGCTTACTCCTTGGAAGGAAAGTTATGACCAACCTAGACAGCATATTAAAAAGCAGAGACATTACTTTGCCAACAAAGGTTCGTCTAGTCAAGGCTATGGTTTTTCCAGTGGTCATGTATGGATGTGAGAGTTGAACTGTAAAGAAAGCTGAGAGCCAAAGAATTGATGGTTTTGAACTGTGGTGTTGGAGAAGACTCCTTGGACTGCAAGGAGATCCAACCAGTCCATCCTAAAGGAGATCAGTCCTAGGTGTTCATTGGAAGGATTGATGCTGAAGCTGAAACTCCAATACTTTGGCCACCTGATGTGAAGACCTGACTCATTAGAAAAGACCCCGATGCTGAGAAAGATGGAGGGCAGGAGGAGAAGGGGATGACAGAGGATGAGATGGTTAGATGGCATCACCGACTCAGTGGATATGGGTTTGAGTGGACTCCAGGAGTTGGTGATGGACAAGGAGGCCTGGCATGCTCCTGTTCATGGGATCGCAAAGAGTTGGACATGACTGAGCAGCTGAACTTAACTGGGGGTCATCATCTGTGTTAGTTATTCAGCTTTACAAATTGAAAATTTACATTTTTCATATCTCTATGACAGAAGGTTTTGCATTTTAGAGCCAGGTATCAGTGAAAGTTTGACCTCTTCTCTCCCACAGAGACCAGGAGATATTGGACAATCTGATTTGATGGTTATATTTCAAAAGAAAGGCTCCCAGCCACTTGAAAAAGACATTCTCAGTTTGTAAATTTGTAAGAGATTTTCAAAAAATATAACTACAAGTTTGAAAGTTAAAATGTTCTAAGGGAGGGGAATGTCTCCTGCCTTATTTTTAGTAGGGAGAATTAAGCCTCTTGCTTTAAATTTTATTTATCCTTATATCCTCACTGATAATCTAGCAGCATTAAGCCTCCTGAGTATCAGCCTTAAGCCTGAGGGTGAAGGAGAGGAGAGGGAGAAAAATTAAAAAGAAAAAAAAATGTGACTGTGTTTTATTCCAAACTCAGGCATCACTGAATTTGACTAAGTTTGCCTGACAGCTAGACAAATGGGACCTTGGGATTGACATTAGGTTCAGTCTAAAGTTTGTGCTATGAATTGCTTCTGCCCACTACAGAGTTACACAGGTGTGCCCTGTTCCTGGGACCTAGGAACAGCTTGCCAGGGTCAGGAGAGCCAATTGGAGCAGCCTGACATGCCTCTGGATGATAGCTGCTTTTTCTGCATGTGCTATGAGGTGCAAAAGTTGGGGACTCTTGGCCAATTACCCTTGTCTCTTTGTTCTGCAGTGTCACTTTGCACACTTAGAAATGACATTAACCTGTGGTTACCACAGGGCTGGAATTTCAAGTGTTCAATGACTATCTGAACACAAGAATGAGCAGCTATGATAGAGCAATGGGAGGTTTGATGAACTAGGTACATCTTTGGGGGTACAGCTAGGTGTGTACACTGTGGAGCAGACTGGTATTGTCAAAAAGTTTGAGGGAATTTGCTTATACCTTTCTCAAGGTGACTGTTTAGAGAATCCAGTTTGCTAAGAGGAAAACTAGTCAATATTTTCCAGATGTCACATCACTTTAGCACACACAGACAAGGCCTCTTGCCTATTCCTCATAATAGTAACAAGTGGTGGTGGCTGGAGATTGAGCGTCTCGTGGTCACTGTGTGTACCTGCATCTGATATTTTATTCAATGCTAGCTTCTTGATCCCCAAAGATCTCCTATTTCATGGATCATGGTTAATTAACTCTGACAGCTTAAAGAAACGATGTGGGCTATCATCAGTGCAAGGGATATATACTGAAATGATCAAGGGTAGGTTTTAATTTGAGAACAGATGAGTAAAGGAATGAACTGGCTTTCTTTTAATTGGGATATAGCTGATTTACAATATTATGTTTCAGGTACACAGCAAAGGGAATCAGTTATAAATATACATAAGTCTACTCTATTTTAGATTCTTTTTCCATATAGGCCATTACACAGTATTAGACTTCATTGTGCAATACAATAGGTCGCTATTCAGTTCAGTTCAGTCACTCAGTAGTGTCCGACTCTTTGCGACCCCATGAATCGCAGCACGCCAAGCCTCCCTGTCCATCACCAACTCCCGGAGTTCACTCAAACTCATGTCCATCGAGTCAGTGATGCCATCCAGCCATCTCATCCTCTGTCGTCCCCTTCTCCTCCTGCCCCCAATCCCTCCCAGCATCAGAATCTTTTCCAATGAGTCAACTCTTTGCATGAGGTGGCCAAAGTACTGAAGTTTCAGCTTTAGCATCATTCCTTCCAAAGAAATCCCAGGGCTGATCTCCTTCAGAATGGACTGGTTGGATCTCCTTGCAGTCCAAGGGACTCTCAAGAGTCTTCTCCAACACCACAGTTCAAAAGCATCAGTTCTTCAGCTCTCAGCTTACTTCATAGTCCAACTCTCACATCCATACATGACCACTGGAAAAACCATAGCCTTGACTAGACGGACCTTTGTTGGCAAAGTAATGTCTCTGCTTTTCAATATGATATCTAGTTACCTGTTTTATACATAGTACTGTGTATCAATCCCATTTTCAAAATTATTCCTCTTCCTCTAAACCCCCATAACCATAAACTTATTTTTTACATCTGTTTCTCTATTTCTGTTTTGTAGATAATTTCATTCGTAGCCTTTTTAGATTCCACACATAAGTGATATCATATGATATTTGTCTTTCTCTGTCTTATTTCACTCAATATGAGATCTCTAGGTCCATCTGTGTTGCTGCAAATGATATTATTTCATTCTTTTTTTTTTTTTGGCTGAGTAATATCCCATTGGATACCTGAACCCCAATATTCATTGCAATACTATTTACAATAGCCAGGACGTGGAAGCAACCTAAATGTCTGTCAGCAGAGGAATGGATAAAGATGATGTGATTCAAATATACAGCTGGTGAACTGTTTTTTAAAGTTAGAAGTGATGACCAAAATGAAAGCTCTTATCACTGACATTTTGTTTTCCTGCTGCTGCTGCTAAGTCGCTTCAGTTATGTCTGACTCTGTATGACCCCAGAGACGACAGCTCACCAGGCTCCCCTGTCCCTGGTTTTCTCCAGGCAAGAACACTGGAGTGGGTTGCCATTTCCTTCTCCAGGGGATCTTCCCAACCCAGGCAGACCCCGCATTGCAGGCAGATGCTTTAACCTCTGAGCCACCAGGGAAGCCCTCCTTTACATTATGTCTTGCTATTGATGTTGTACCCTCTGTGGGTTTGGACAAACTTATATAATAATGACATGTATCCATCATCATAGAAAGTAGTTATAAAAATCTTCTGTATTCTGCCTGTTCCTCCCTCTGTCCTCCCTAACCCCTGGTAACAATTGATCTTTTATTTTCTTCATAGTTTTGTTCTTTCCAGAATGTCATACGGTTTGGATCGTGAAGTATGTAGGCTTTTTTGATTGGCTTCTTCCACTTAGTGATAGGCATTTAAGTTTCCTCTGTGTCTTTAGCCACATAGTTTTAATTCATCCTGTTAGTCCTTTTGAGTGAAGATATGTCCATTATTTGCATAAACAGACACTCCTTCTAGCAATATGTAAAATGCAACTCTCAGATTTTATAATCTTTGTGTTTTCTTGAGCAGTACCATAATTAAATCTAATTAAGTAGATTTATGGTTTGGAACACTAATGGTCATGAATAAATACATTTCCCTTGAAGCTATTTGCTCAATTTGTACTTTATGTCTTTTAACTTTCAATTATACATATTTAGCTTTATGCCCCATTTATTTGTTTATTTGGGAAGAGAAGGGTTAAACATGAAATTATACACTCCTCCTACAGATCAGATTTTCTTACACTTACCATCTGGTGCCCTTGCTCTGCCATTTGTCCTGAATGGAGGACAGTTGTAAGTGGTTTATTACAAATAATAATAGCACTATAGTTTCTAGGCCAACAGAAAATTTCACAAAAGTCAGAAGTGGAAAAAATATGTATAAGAAAAACAAATGGTTAAATGAGAGTTAGATTTAGACTTAGAAAAGCAGTGAAACAAAAACAAAAACAAATGACCAATAAATATTAAAATACCTACCTAATTTAACTTCAGTGGTCACCAAAGAAATACAGTGTCAAACAATATTCAGATGCTATGGTTTGCTATTACATTAACAGGAAAAAACTTAGTTATCCAATGCCTGGCCCTGATGAGGTGAAACCATACATTGTTGGTAGCAGTTAGATTGGTATGAATTTTCTGGAAGACAAATTGGTGTTATTTGTAAGAAGATTCACAGCATTTATGCTCTTTGGCTTAATAATTCCCTCTTAAGAATTTAGCTCACATTGCTGTTGCTCAGTCATTCCTAACTCTTTGAGACCCCATGAACTGCAGCATGCCAGGCTTCCCTGTCCCTCCATATCTCCCTAAGTTTGGTCAAACTCATGTCCATTGAGTCAGTGATGCCATCCAACCATCTTATCCTCTTATAGGTCAGAAAGGGGAAAAAAGATTTGTATGTAAAAATGGTCATCATAGTATTTTTTAAGACCTTTGATCTGCTAGTTTAAATATTAATGATGAGACGTGAATAATTTTAGAATATTGCAGCACTGTACATCATCTATTTACTCCATGAGTAGTTTTTGAATGGTCTTGTGCCAGATAGTGTGTGAAGCCTTTGGAAGCATGCTTTCAGAGACTGATTAAGGAGACACGATGTTTAGAAGCATTAACTATAGAGCTCACTTGAGTATTGATCTGGTTCTGCCACTTCCTGATGTGTGTCTTACTCTCTGTGCCTGGATCTTTTCATCTGGTAAAATTAAATAACAAGGGAACCCACTTCATTAGGTAGTTGTGAAACTTAAGTGAATTCATATATTTAATGCCCTTAGAGCAATTCCTGACATAGAGCAACTAAGTAAGTGTTATTATTGTTCATTATTAGTATTGTTATTATAATAGGTAAGTGAAAACTACTTGACAATATGAGCTGATTTTTGTGAATCACTTTCACCAAAAACATTAAATATAGTATTTGCATGGGAAAAGGAAAGGTCCCTGATAGCTCAGTTGGTAAAGAATCTGCCTGCAATGTAGGAGACCCTGGTTTGATTCCTGGGTTGGAAAGATCCCCTGGAGAAGGGATAGACTGGCTACCCACTCCAGTATTTTTGGGCTTCACTTGTGGTTCAGCTGGGTAAAGAATCTGCCTGCAACGTGGGAGACCTAGGTTTGATTGCTGGATTGGGAAGATCTGAAAGAATAGACTAGAACATTTTGCTGAATGAGTCTTGATAATAATAATTGTATCAATATGAATTTTTAATCTACATAATTCACAATATTAAAAAAATACCAATTTTCTCTTTTGTAACAAATCATTGAACTTATTTATTTATACTGGAGTTCCAGTACCTCTATTGCCAGTATAACTGTGATTGATTAATTGCTAACTTTGTTTGGATTCATCATAGCTAATACAGATGTTCTTTAAGTCATCCAGCATTTTTCCACTTACCTTTGATCCTTCTAAATGTTACAAAGAGATTATGAATCATCAGTCTATCAAGAGAGGAGGCTGTATTGTCCTGGCTCTTCCTTTTGTTAGCATTAGCTGCTGAATCCTGCTTCCTAGTCCCGCTTGTTGATCACATCTTTTTTTCCCTCCCAGAATATGTGCTAGAATAACACATTCTCATCTGTCTCCAGTCATTATTTCACTATTTTACTTTCTCCATTCCTTTCCTCGTCTCAGAAGCCTTTCAGGTGCTCTCTTTCACTGTTTCTCTTGCTCTCTCTCTCTCACACACAATACACAGACACACATTTCTGGTGACCTTTTGGAAGCAAAGAAAGTTTTAAATATTCTGCCCTGTTACCTGGAAAAGCAGAGGGCCCTTGGGAGCTGTCTCAAGTCCCCTTACCATGATAAGCCATGCGTGTCCTCCTCTAATGCAGCCACAGCATGAGAGTGACTGGTGGGGCCTTCAGCCTGTGGAGATTCAGCCAGGAATTTCTGTACAGATCTCCTCTACTGCCACGACTCCAACCCTGACATCCTACAGTCCTGCTCCTTGGGACTCGGCATATTTGCATGAAAAGAAAAAAATTTGCCTCTTTTTAAGTACTAGAACTTTCTCTCTTAGACCTTAATGATTTCTGTGATTGAAAATAATCAGTGCCTTGCTTTTTGAAGGACTATCTAATGAACTGGATTAATTTTTCTATTTCCTTGGTTGAGATATATATATACTTATTTATTTATTTATTTACCCCTCAGGAATTTATTTACTCTATCTACTGAGTTAACTAGTTTGATGACTCCTTTGGACATGTTTCATATAATATTTGTCATGGCACCTTGAGGCAGGAAGGTGTTTCTCATAATTCAATTCTGAAAGCAACCAGAGGATACAGATTTACTTCCTACAAGACATTTTAAAGATTCTGAAAAAGCATTTTCTTGTAACTAGTTTTCTGTGGGGCTTGTTTTTGTATTAGCAAGAAGTGGAATAGGCAAAAGTGTGGTTCAGTTCAGTTCAGTCGCTCAGTCGTGTCCGACTCTCTGTGACCCCATGAATTGCAGCATGCCAGGCCTCCCTGTTCATCACTATCTCCCAGAGGTCACTCAGACTCACGTCCATCGAGTCCGTGATGCCATCCAGCCATCTCATCCTCTGTCGTCCCCTTCTCCTCCTGCCCCCAATCCCTCTCAGCATCAGAGTGTTTTCCAATGAGTCAACTCTTCGCGTGAGGTGGCCAAAGTACTGGAGTTTCAGCTTTCGCATCATTCCTTCCAAAAAAAGCCCAGGGCTGATCTCCTT
Organism: Cephalophus harveyi; assembly: GCA_006410635.1. Taxonomy (NCBI): domain Eukaryota; kingdom Metazoa; phylum Chordata; class Mammalia; order Artiodactyla; family Bovidae; genus Cephalophus; species Cephalophus harveyi. Next base: position 239,905 of record SJYT01068083.1, read on the forward strand.
CAGAATGGACTGGTTGGATCTCCTTGCAGTCCAAGGGACTCTCAAGAGTCTTCTCCAACACCACAGTTCAAAAGCATCAATTCTTCAACGCTCAGCCTTCTTCACAGTCCAACTCTCACATCCATACATGACCACAGGAAAAACCATAGCCTTGACTAGACGGACCTTAGTTGACAAAGTAATGTCTCTGCTTTTGAATATATTATCTAGGTTGGTCATAACTTTTCTTCCAAGAAGTAAGCGTCTTCTAATTTCATGGCTGCAGTCACCATCAGCAGTGATTCTGGAGCCCAAAAAAAAATCCATAGTTCATCAGGCACTCTATCTATCAGATCTGGCCCTTAAATCTATTTCTCACTTCCACTGTATAATCATAAGGGATTTAATTTAGGTCATACCTGAATGGTCTAGCGGTTTTCCCTGCTTTCTCCAATTTCAGTCTGAATTTGGTAATAAGGAGTTCATGATCTGAGCCACAGTCAGCTCCTGGTCTTGTTTTGGTTGACTGTATAGAGCTTCTCCATCTTTGGCTGCATAGAATATAATCAATCTGATTTCGGTGTTGACCATCTGGTGATGTCCACGTGTAGAGTCTTCTCTTGTGTTGTTGGAAGAGGGTGTTACAGTTTACCTAATATACATAATATAAACCATTATTTTTAAAATATGCTTATATAAGTAAGTAAATGTATTGAAAATGTATTGAAAATGTCTGGAAATAAACTCTCAAAATGTTAATGATGGTTATCTTTGAGTATTGAAATTTTGGTGATTTTAAATTCTTATTCTTTTCTATACCTGTATTTGTTTTAAACTATGCTGAAAGAATTTAGTATTTATATGGTTAAAATTTATTAAAGCTCTACTATCTGTACCAGATACTTAATGTAATTATTCTGTAGACTTTAAAGAATCATCGTAATTTTATCAGTTTACATTTTCCCTTAGAGAATACAGAATCCAATCTCACATTAGGTTTCTCTTTCACAACATTTTCTTTCTCAACTTATAAAGCATGAAACTTTCTTAAGAAAAAGCCTATAACTTGTCTTAAGGCATTTCCATAAGTTGATTTAATCACGCCAAACCTGTCAGAAACACTTAAGGAGTTTTATTTGTTTATTGGAGGCACATAATGTCTAAGAAAAGTGAAGTCAAAATAGAATGAAATTAACTAAATGCCCAGGATAGACATGGATGCCAATATGCCACATAGAACAGTTCCTGAGGTGATATGGGAATGTAAGAAAATTAAATACATTCATAATGGAGTAAAAAGTAAAGCAGAGATTCATGCTAAAGTAGCTCCTTGGGAAAGATTTACCATAGTCATAGTCAAAGATGACGTCTCTATAAAATTAAAAATGTTTAAACTATTCCTTAACCTTCAAAATTTAGCCTCAGTGTTTCTCCTTTTTTGAGATTCTTCTCACTCCTCAAGATTTGTGGTTATTTCTAGGCATGTAAAAGTCCAACTTCTATTTATGATGATGAGTGTCTGCCACCTGACTGTGAGGTGTGGACAGGGACTGGGCCCAAGACTGCATCATTCTCTTGTAACCCCAGAAGGTGCTACTGGCTCTGCATAAGAATGTAGGGAATGCATTTGAGTGAAAGCACAAAATGCATAAGAAAACGAGTTTAAACCATCTTAACTTAGGAATCAGCAGAGCACCTGTCATCAACACTTGCACTAAATCAACAGATATGCTAAGTAATTTAGGTTTTAAAAAAAATTTTTTTTTAATCTGAGAAAGCAACATGGCTTTAATTTCAATATATGCATACATACACAGGCTTCCCAGGTGACACTAGTGGCAAAAGAACCCGCCTGCCAATCCAGGAGACAAAAGAGAAGGGTTCTGTCCCTGGGGTGGGAAGATCCCCTAGAATAGGATATGGCAACCCACTCCAGTATTCTTGCCTGGAGACTCACATGGAAAGAGGGGCCTGCTGGGCTACAGTCCGTAGGGTTGCACAGAGTCAGACATGACTCATGCACCTTAGCACATAACAGACATACACACAGTTTTCCAGACAAATTGAGGAAAATGATACTGAGCTTTATATAGTTTTATAGCACCAAACCCCTAAGTGACCAAATCCTTTATACCATATCAAAATATTTTATGAACCAAATCTACAGACGTACACTCCATTACCAATTAGATTAAGAGTCTGAGAGGGAACAGAAAATAGCTACCTTTTTAAACAACAGGACTGCTTGAAATCCGTGTTTCTTCCTTTGGATTCTTACAGTGTTTCCAAGTGCTATTCAGGTTCTGGGTCTCTAAGTTAGAGTTCTGAGTCTTCAGTGCATAATGGAAAGAGGCCATCTTGCAGGGCAGAAAGAGCAAAAGAAACACAATATCATGCAGCTTCAGGGGTTGTATGTGTGAATTGCTAATTGCAATTTCCTTCCTTCCTTCCTCTCTTCCACTCCTCCTCTCCCTCCCCCTGACTCTCCCTCCCTTCACCTCCCCTCTTTTTTACTTCCTGACACCAACTGGTCAACTTCTGTGAACATTCCTGACAACCAATCACCAATCACTTCTGTCAACCAATCACTTGGTTTCTGCGGCAATGCATCCCCAGAACTTTTAAGCTGACTTTCACCCTACTCTGTTTTGCTCAAGAAATCACTCAAGTTCTAATAATAATAAGATGATTTAGTGTTAAGAAATGAATGTGCCTATTTCCACTTACTAGATCATAAACTCTGAGAAGGCAAGACCCCTTCCTGGCATGGAGTAGACATACAGAAAATGCAGGCTGGCTGAATGAGTGAATGAGTGGGAAAGCTGTTTTCCTCAGTTAAATGTTATCTTTTGCAATTTGCTTCTACAAAACAGCACACTCCCCCAAAAGTTGTAAAAAAGTGGTGTTTCCCTCAATACTGTTCATGAAATATTGCTGTTCATGAAATATTGATCTCATTGAGTATTAGTATATAAGCTAAAATAAATTATGAATATTGCAAACAATTTTAAACACAGTCACTCTCTCAAAGGACACATCAAAGGATCTTATATACTCTAATCATGAATTTCTAAAATGGCTTATAGTATACAATACCTCTAAAATTTGTTTGACCATGCATCCTTTCTTGATAGACTAGTTGACAGGATAGTCTTTGAGGAACTGATTTTGGGATTCATATCTTAAGTCATGACTGCAACAATAATAAATAATAAATCCAACTCTATTCAGCATTTGGAATATGCCAAGCACTGAGGTGTTAATGTTATAGGGATAAGTAAGCATGCATCTGCCCTTGAGGAGCACAAATGTACATAGAGCAGATAAATTGTTGTGTCACATTGCAAATGAATTAATAGAGGTATTAACTGAGTGCCCAGGGAACAAATATGCAGGAAGTAGCTGACCCAGCAAGAAGCTAGGACTTACTGTAAAGAGAAAGGCAGTTAATTCATCAGCTGCTTCTCTTATGACAAGTGGTACCCAGGTACCCTGAGGGCCCCTGAGTGAAAGACGGTCCTTCTTTAGAGCCATGAGTGGAGAAAGCAGAGCTGACACATTTGCTTCTTGCATTGGCCTGTGGCCATTTCTGACTTTCATGAGTGTACCCCTACCACTCTCATTTAAGGATGAGGAGTGGCTTAAAGGACAAGCTCTGGACAATTAGATGACCAATGGCAATGCAGGTTTTGCTTGAGTTATTGCTTTTCCAACATCACTGCCGCTTCTCTTGATGATGGAAACTGTTTTCATTAGGAGCACTACCCTTCCTCCACAACCCATCTAGGTGGTTCAGGTAGGCTCATGCTACTTTTTTTTCAAAGACTAACTACTCAGCACGTTCTATCTTCCTGTACACTGTGACTGACTCAGTCATGAGTCAGACTAAGGAGACTTAATGTGAGTTCAAATGTAATGAATCTCAGGTGAAGGGGAAGCCCTCCATCTACTAAAGTTGAGGATGATCTGAAGTTTCCAGGGTGGCTTTGTGGAACATGTAAGAGTAGTGCTCAGTGATGGACAGAGAGGGACAGTGGGCATCAGTTTTGAGCATCTGATCCCAGCTATATTAGAAACTGTTCTTGAGTTTCTCATTTATATAACCAACTACTCTTCCTTTCCTTTTAAGCCCACTTTACTTGAGTTTTTCCCTTTTGCTGCAGGAAGCATTTAACAAATTAAATTAACTAGCTGCTAAGTAACCAGTCCATTCTGAAGGAGATCAGCCCTGGGATTTCTTTGGAAGGAATGATGCTAAAGCTGAAACTTCAGTACTTTGGCCACCTCATGCGAAGAGTTGACTCACTGGAAAAGACTTTGATGCTGGGAGGGATTTGGGGGCAGGAGGAGAAGGGGACGACAGAGGATGAGATGGCTGGATGGCATCACTGACTTGATGGACATGAATCTGAGTGAACTCTGGGAGTTGGTGATGGACAGGGAGGCCTGGCATGCTGCAATTCATGGGGTCGCAAAGAGTCAGACACGACTGAGCAACTGAACTGAACTGAACTGAAATAGCTTTGGGCCTCTTGTCAAGTCCCAGTTTCTGAATAGGGAAGGGCCTCAGTCTCCTTATCTATATACTATAAAATAGTTGGACCCGATATGTAGATTCCATACGTTGGTTTAGAGCATACCTCTTTTCTAATGAAAATATTATATAAATATATATATGACACATAAAGTAAAATGCTTTTGTTGAATTAAAATTATGGATTTCCCAGGCCTTTTTACCTACAGTAGAAAACAATTTAAAATCAACAGACAGTATGCCCTCTGTTTTTTTTTTTTCCCAGCTTTGGTATTCTATGATTCTGAACCTATGAGGTTTTGTTAATATCCATGTGAACACTTTACAGTGAAATTCATTTTGAAGGGGTGAAATACAGTTTGAAGGGATGATTTTTAGTTAACAGGGGGATGGTGAAATGGCCCCTAATGCTTCTGATTGTGGTTATTAACTGTGTTTTATTTATATACACAGTAAGATTGGCTGAGCAGGGAAATATCTGACATGTCCATTATTTTGTGTGTGTGGTTGATAGGTTCTACCAAGAGTTCTAACTGAAATGGTTGGGGAGCAGTTCCTTTTATCTTGTATATGAGCAAGACCTTCATTTCTAAAATGGATTAAACCAATATGCTGAGTGATCCATTTATTCTTTTCACATTGCATTTGGATTTCATTACCGGAGAAGTCAAAAGGCCATTTTCATTTTGGACTCTGGAAAGGTCATTTGTTACTCATGTTTTTATTCCCCAGTTCTTAGTTTTGATGATGAGGAAGAAAAAAGAGAATGTTAGTAGTTTTGATTAGTCTCACCATGAATTCATTATTTTCTGACTATGCCTGCTGGGCTTTAGATTCTAATTGTATCTGTCAACATGGTAAAAAACATTTTGGGTTTAGGAGGACCACTGTAGAGTGTTTGATATTGCCATTTCAGAAGAGGAAGCTTCTAATCTTTGGAAGCTTTTCTAAGCTTAAGATATCAGAAGTTCCATTACAGATCACTAACAAAATGTAATAAATAAAATAACTTCTCACCATAAAAAGTAAAAAAGATTAGAAAAATTTTCGTGAGGTAAACAGCTTTAATTGTTTAAATCCTATCTTCATAATACTGTATCTAATGCCATTATAGAAAAGTACTTGATAAAAGCTTCTGGTTATTAACATCCAGAGAAGTTTATTGTTAGGAAAATAACAATATTAAAGTACTTAATAATTCAAATATCTCTTAGGGGAAAATAGAAGCAAAGTAGCTGCCAGTTGAGTGAAACTAATATTCCATAAAATGCCTATTACAAACAGAAGGCACAGTACAATATATCTAATCTTCAAGTTTATTCTTAGAACCAGAAGAATAACATTTCCTAAAAGAGGACAAAGAAGTAAACTTCCTAATTTTACATATTCCATTTTTTAACCAGGAAGACCTGAAAGGGTATTTGAGATTATAACAACAGTCTATTAATTTCTATATTTTTATTTTTTAATTAAGTTGAAAAGATATAGTCATTGCTTCTGAAAAAGTACTTCTCTTCCCTGTACAAAAGTACAGAAAGACATATTGTCTTCTTGGCTTTGACTGATATTTTATTTTTGCAACTTCTGGTAATACTCTAAGTTCAGTTCAGTCCAGTCACTCAGTAGTGTCCAACTCTTTGCAGTCCCATGGACTGCAATGCACCAGGCCTCCCTGTCCATCACCAACTCCCAGAGTTTACCCCAACTCCATTGAGTTGGTGATGCCGTCCAACCATCTCATCCTCTGTTGTCCCCTTCTCCTCCCATCTTCAATCTTTCCCAGCATCAGGGCCTTTTCCAATGAGTCAGTTATTCACATCAGGTGGCCAAAGTATTGGAGTTTCATCTTCAGCATCAGTCCTTCCAATGAATATTCAGGACTGATTTCCTTTAGGATGGACTGGTTGGATCTCCTTGCAGTCCAAGGGACTCTCAAGAGTCTTCTCCAACACCACAGTTCAAAAGCATCAATTCTTCAGCCCAAAGCTTTCTTTAGAGTCCAACTCACATCCATACATGACCACTGGAAAAGCCATAGCTCTGACTAGACAGACCTTTGTTGGCAAAGTAATGTCTCTGCTTTTTAATATGCTGTCTAGGTTGGTCATGACTTCTTCCAAGGAGCAAGCGTCTTTCAATTTCATGGCTGCAGTAACCATCTGCAGTGATTTTGAAGCCCCCCAAAATAAAGTCTGTCACGGTTTCCACTGTTTCCCCATCTATTTCCCATGAAGTGATGGGACCAGGTGCCATGATCTTAGTTTTTTGAATGTTGAGTTTTAAGCCAACTTTTCACTCTCCTCTTTCATTTTCATCAAGAGGCTCTTGAGTTCTTCGCTTTCTGCCATAAGGGTGGTGTCATCTGCATATCTGAGGTTATTGATAATACTCTAAAGTCAGTACTTAAAAGATACATAGTAATTTTAGAATCTATCTGTAAATGAGTGGCATTTTGCATGTTCACTGTTTTAAAACATTTTTTAAGTGTTATGAAGAATATTTTTGTTAATAGCCAGTTTGCTCATGTTTATATGTTTTATACTTTGAGATTTACCAAGGGATGTTGCATTTTGGACTATCATGATATATATGTTGCTACTAGAAAGTGCATAAAAATATATTTTTCCATCATAGTCATGGTGAAATAAAAATGAACTTACTGGGGAAATACAGTCAACATTTTTAAATATGATGTATTCATAAATCAACAAAGATTTAATATGTATATGCTTATATATTCATTTGACAGTACCTACAACATAATAGGTGCTTACTAACATTAATTATGATCATGATGATTATCTATCTAATGCATTTAATTATTCTTCATTTTTAAAGAAGCTTTTTATTTAAATATATGTTTCCAATGTAGTTCCAGTGTTTTCTAAATGTGTCTGTCTCATTGGTCTCAAACTGGTTGGGAAACTTTCTGAAAAACCACACTGAGATCAGTGCAACAGAAGATAATGAATCTATCAAAGCATGCAAGCAGCATTTGCTGCCAGTCCAGTCTTTCTCCTAGTATACTTTCTTCTCTCTACTTAGAATTGCCTTTTCACCCACCACTCTTTGCCCCATGGGTTCGCTCAAGTCCAACTCAAATACCGGCCTTTTACGGAGTAAAACTGGTGGCTCAGATGGAAAAGAACCTGCATGCAGGAGACCTGGGCTCGACCTCTGAGTCAGGAAGGTCAGCTGGAGAAGGGAATGGTTACCCATTCCAGTATTCTTGCCTGGGAAATCCCATGGACTGCCGGGGTCCAGACCTGGTGGATCCAGGGAATTCGAAGCATGGACAGCGTTGGTGACGAAAACTTATTTATTTATTAATATAAGATTAGATTAGGAAGAAATAGTGTAGTAGGAAAATTAAGTGGAGAAAGTAGGCTGAATAACTTGGTTTACGGGGAAGGCCAATAAAGTTCCAGACAAGGAACTTGCACCATCTACGTTGGGCCACCGGCGTCCATTTGAATATCGGAGAGTGCCCCACCTTGGGCTCTCTCTCTTACAGATCTTAGAAGCCAGGACAAGTAAGTAGACATGGTGAGATGCCCCGTTCCAGATGGGAATTCAGCCTGAAGTTAGAGTAAAGAGGAGACATCGGGGAAACCAGTCCAGTGACTGGTCCCGGCCTCTATTGTCTAGAATTTCCTTTTATACCTTTTTTTTTTTTTTTTTTTTTTTGTACATAGAAATCAATGGATAATACAAAATTATGCAGCATCAGCAGCCCTCACTCTTAGCAAAACCAGGCTTTTCTCTCTGCATACCTAATTGTATACACAAGTCTTAGGTGATTTACATCTTCTAGCCAAAAAGGGCCAATTAACATTTTACAGCCTTTTTTCTGATAAGAGTTTGTCAACCAGAAGACCTATTTGCGTTGATGTTTCCAAAGTCTGGTGCTACTCTCAGAAAGCACTAAATAATGTTACATTCTTACATAGTAAAGATACAGCAATCTATAACAAGTAAAAGGAGTACAGTGATTATAAAAAGGTAATTAGCTCAAAAGTCTAGTGTTGCTAACATCAAAGCTACTATGTATCTTTTTCCATATTCTGTTTACATTGATTAACATTCTCCCAGGTGCCTAAAAGATAAAGAATATGGAGGCTTGGCAGCAATCATTGAGTCAACAGTGAAAACCCATCACCAATATGATTTTTAACTCTTTAGAAAAGGCTCTGTTTCTTTAAGATGCTTTTAAGCTTTGTGCCTGTGGAGGTTGGGGGCTGCAAGCAATTCACAAGCTGTAAGAGGTCTGGGGAACCTGTTAGGCAAGCTAGAGAATTATCAGAGGGGGTTTAACTGAAACATCCCTTTCAAATGCAAAAGACTAAAGCCCTGATTTGACTTTTTCCAGAGAATATTAGAAGAGTGGAAAAGCAGAGTACAAAGGCTGGCAGATTCTTATTTTTTGGGGGGTTAGATGCTCAGGAAATTCCAGGGGGAACCCCTGAAACCTGATCACATCCTTGTGTTTGTCAGGCTTCCTTCCACATGACCTTGTCACGGGTGGGATTCCTCACTCTGGCCCCCGACATTGGACAGAGGAGCATAGTGGGCTACAGTCCACGAGGTCACAAAAAGTCAGACACGATTGATAACTAACACTTTCACTTTTCACAGAGGTTAACTGCTATTTGTTGCCGCTGTCATATCTCTAGTATCTCTAACTATGAATAGCACTTCTATAATCATTTGTTTATTTTACCTGTGTTGCTTCCTTTACTAGTATGTATGTGCACGTAGACAGGCATGCACACACTCACAAATACTCATATATATGTATCTCAAAAATATGATTTCATGTATATAATATCAAGTGGCATATTTAATTGAATTTGATGTATGTATATGGACTTTGAATGAAATATAAGATAATTAGAATGGTGACAATCTGTCAGGAGTGGAATACTTTATTCTATGTAGTTTTATGGAGAATATTTACAAAAAATTCACTACAAGTCTATTATATAGACTTGTTTTCTTTTTGTTCGCTTTTAGTTATTTGTGTGGCTGTGCTGGGTCTTCGTTGTGACACTAAGGGTATTTTAGTTGCAGCTTTAGTCACAGCATGCAAATTCTTAGCTGTGGCACATGGGATCTAGTTCCCTGACTAGGGATCAACCCTGAGCCCCCTGAAGTGAAAATGCAGAGTTTTAGCCCCTGGACCACTAGGGAAGGCCCAGTTCCTGCTTTCTTGTCTGTTATTTTAAAGTGCTCTGATTAGATGGGATCAAAGAAAATGAAAACATGACATAAAAACAGATAATAAAGAATACATTTAAAATTAAATGAAAATTAATTAATTATATTAATTAAATGCAAACACACATTTTAAATGTATGCTCTTACAGTTTTATGACAGGCTTTCATTTTCTATGACCCCCTTGAATCAGTGAACTTTATATATGTAATTTTTATATTATATATATAAATTATATGTGTATATATTAATGTATATATGTAATTGTATAGTTACATAGGGCTTCCCTGATAGCTCAGTTGGTTAAGTATCCACCTGCAATGTGGGAGACCCCGGTTCTACTCCTGGGTTGGGAAGATCCCTTGGAGAAAGGAAAGGCTACCCACTCCAGTATTCTGGCCTGGAGAACTCATAGTCCATGGGATTGCAAAGAGTCAGACACGACTGAGTGACTTTCACTTTCATATAGTTACAAAGGGATAAATGATGTGATTGCAAAGATCAAAGCTTTAAAAGGTAGTGATAACACTCTTGCTACCAAAAAAATTTCATTTCTCTTTGTCTTGACACTCTATTCTCACTGATGCTGCTGATCCAATTTTTTCCCCCTTCTACAAACTGTCAGTCTTTTCTACATTGTTATCCCCACCACTAGCTCCTGTGTGCTCCAATTCATCCTTCACATTACTACAAATGACAGTATAAAATAGAAATGAGGTCCAGCAATGATGGAGTAGCTGGGACTTTCATCTTATTGTAAACAACTAGAAAAGTGGGAAAAATAAATAACAAGATATTTTTCAGACACTAGGCATTAGGCAGCCCCATGAGCCCCGAGAAAGCCCTGTGTTTCAACCTTGAGGCACTTCCCAGACAATGGTGAAGCAACAAGAATCAAAGGCAAAACGTGAAGCTTTTTTTATTCTTACTGGAAAGAGAGAAAAACCAAAATCTGAGAAATTTAAAGAAGCTGCAAATTGTAGGCAAGAATAACAGAGAAGAGGAAGCTACACATTGAAATGTTCCAGAAATCTGCATAGGTTTTCCATAGTCTATCACTGTATGTCAAGCCACATATAAAATGGTGAATGAAACTGAGAACAATCAGGAAAATGAAAGTGGAAAAAATACCAGAACTCACTTTTGACTGGAGGATTTTTTAGTTCAAAGCAGCCATAATGGAGAATCTTTTTTAAATATTTATTTATTTGGCTGCAGCAAGTCTTAGCTGAGGCATGCAGGATCCTCGTTGCATCATGTGGGATCTTTCCTTGTGGCATATGGACTGTCTAATTGCAGCATGCCAGCTTAGTTGCTCCTCAGCAGGCAGGATCTTAGTTTCCAAACCAAGGTTGAAACCCATGTTGCATTACAAGGCAGATTCTTAACCACTGGACCACCAGGGAAATGCCGGGAGAATCATTTTTTAAAAATAATGATTTTTGCAGAGCCCAAATGAGGATCATATCTAAGGAGTAGTGCTAGTAGAGTAGAGTGAAGGCTGCTTTAAATACGTCCTAATGAAGATAAAGAAAGAAGACTTTAAAAGGACTAAACTAACCCTCAGGTAACTTAACTGCCTACCAAAAGAGTGATCTAATTCTTTGAAAGAAGACAACAGAACTCAACACTCAATAATGTAAACAAAATTCAAGATATCCAGCATCCTATTGTTCTTCCCTTGTAGCTCAGTCGGTAAAGAGTTTGCCTGCAGTGCAGGAGACCCGGGTTCGATCCCTGGTTGGGAAGATCCCCTGGAGAAGGAAATGGCAACCCACTCCAATATCCTTGCCTGGAAAATCTCATGGACAGAGGAACCTGGTGGATTGCAGTCCATGGGGTCGCAAAGAGTCGGGCACGACTGAGTGACTAACACACAGCATCCTATTAAAATATTAAACACAAAAAAAGGAACATGGTATCCCAAATAAGGAAAACAAGTCAATAAAGACAGTCCCATAAAAGGTAGAGATAATGGAATTAGCATATGAAGAATGTAATATGCCTGTAATATGAATCCTAAATATACTCAAGGTTTTAAAAGAGAAAATCAACAGAACGAGAAGAAAAAGAATTTCAGGAGATGAAAAATTTATTATCTAAAATGAAACATTTATGTGATCAAGCTACAAGAAATTTAGGCACAAAAAAAAAAACACAAAATTAGTGAACTTGATTTTATAAAACCATTGAAACTGAAACAAAAAGAAATGAAAAAGAACAGCTCCTTGGTGACATTCAGGACAACATTAGTCAGTGTAACATGCAAACATAGGGATACAAAAGTTTAAGAAAATTATTAACTGAAAATTCTCAAATTTGACCAGAACAAAACCACAGATTCATGAAGCTCTGTGAACCTGATGTAATATAAATCAACAAATACTCTAAAACACATCATAATTAAAATTGCTAAAAATGAATGCCTTTTCTTGCTTTACAAATGCTGATTAATTCCATTTAGGAACAAGCAAGAATTATCACAAATTTCTCATCAAAATCTATGCTAGTCAGAATCCAGAAGGAATTAAGAGGCTGAGCCAAAGCAAAAACAGCACCCAGATGTGGATGTGTCTGCTGGTAAAAGTAAATTTCAGTTCAGTTCAGTCACTCAGTCGTGTCCGACTCTTTGCGACGCCATGAACTGCAGCATGCCAGGCCTCCCTGTCCATCACCAACTCCCAGAGTTTACCCAAACTCATGTCCATTGAGTTGGTGATGCCATCTACCCATCTCATCCTGTCATCCCCTTCTTATCCTGCCTTCAATCTTTCCCAATATCAGGGTCTTTTCAAATGAGTCAGCTCTTCGCATCAGGTGGCCAAAATATTGGAGTTTCAGCTTCAACATCAGTCCTTCCAATGAACACCCAGGACTGACTTCCTTTAGGATGGACTGGTTGGATTTCCTTGCAGTCCAAGGGACTCCCAAGTGTCTTCTCTAAACCACAGTTCAAAAGCATCAATTTTTCTGCATTCAGCTTTCTTTTTTTAAATATCAATTTATTTATTTTAATTGGAGGTTAATTACTTTACAATATTGTATTGGTTTTGCCATACATCAACATGTATCCACCACAGGTATACACTTGTTCCCCATCCTGGACGCCCCTCCCTTCTTTATAATCCAACTCTCACATCCATACATGACCACTGGAAAACCCATAGCCTTGACTAGATGGACCTTTGTTGGCAAAGTAATGTCTCTGCTTTTTAATATGCTGTCTAGGTTGGTCATAACTTTCCTTCCAAGGAGTAAGTGTCTTTTCATTTCATGGCTGCAATCACTATCTGCAGTGATTTTGGAGTAGGACGCTGTAAAGAACCATATTGCCTATTATACAGAGTGAGGTAAACCAGAAAGAAAAACACCAATACAGTATACTAACGCATGCATATGGAATTTAGAAAGATGGTAACGATAACCCTGTATGAGAGACAGCAAAAGAGACACAGATGTATAGCACAGTCTTTTGGACTCTGTGGGAGAGGGCGGCGGTGTGATGATTTGGGAGAATGGCATTGAAACATGTATAATATCATATGTGAAATGAATCACCAGTCCAGGTTTGATGCATGATACAGGATGCTCTGGGCTAGTGCACTGGGATAACCCAGAGGGATGGTATGCGTAGGGAGGTGGGAGGGGGGTTCAGGATGGGGAACATGTGTACACCCGTGGCAGATTCACGTTGATGTATGGCAAAATCAATACAATATTGTAAAGTAATTAGCCTCAAATGAAAATCAATAAATTTATATATATATTTTTTTAAAAGAACCATATTGCTTGCAAACCTAGAATGTTAGGTCCATGAATCAAGGCAGATTGGAAGTGCTCAAACAGGAGATGGCAAAAGTGAACATTGACATTTTAGAAATCATGAACTAAAATAGACTGGAATGGGTGAATTTAATTCAGATGACCCTTATATCTACTACTGTGGGCAGGAATCCCTTAGAAGAAATGGAGTAGCCCACATAACCAACAAAAGAATCCAAAATGCAGTACTTAGGTGCAATTTCAAAAAGCACAGATGATTTCTGTGTGCTTCCAAGGCAAACCATTCAATACCACAGTACTCCAAGTCTATGCCCTGACCACTAATGCTGAAGAAGCTGAAGTTGAATGATTCTATGAAGACCTACAAGACCTTCTAGAACTAACACAAAAAAAGATGTCCTTTTCATCAAAGGGGACTGAAATGCAATTGTAGGAAATCAAGAGATACCTGGATGAAAAGGCAAGTTTGGTCTTGGAGTACAAAATGAAGCAGGGCAAAGGCTGATAGAGTTCTGAAAGAGAACGCACTGGTCATAACACCCTCTTCCAACAACACAAGAGAAGACTCTACACATGGACATCACCAGATGGTCAACACTGAAATCAGATTGATTATATTCTTTATAGCCAAAGATGGAGAAGCTCTATACAGTCAGTAAAAACAAGACCGGGAGTTGACTGTGGCTCAGACGATGAACTGCTTATTGCCGAATTTAGACCTAAATTTAAGAAAGTAGAGAAAACCTCTAGATCATTCAGGTATTACCTAAATCAACCCCCTTACAGTTACAGAGTGGAAGTGACAAATAGATTCAAGGGATTAGATCTGATAGACAGAGTGACTGAATAACTATGGATGGAGGTTTGTGACATTGTACAAGAGACAATGATCAAGACCATACCCAAGAAAAAGAAATGCTAAAAGGCAAAATGGTTGTCTGGGGAGGCCTTGAAAATAGCTGTGAAAAGAAGAGAAGTGAAAGGCAAAGGAGAAAAGGAAAGATATACCCATTTGAATGCAGAGTTCCAAAGAATAGCAAGGAGAGATAAGAAAGCCTTCCTCTGTGAACAATGCAAAGAAATAGAGGTAAAAATTAGAATGAGAAAGACTAGATATCTCTATAAGAAAATTAGAGATACCAAGGGAACATTTCATGTAAAGATGGGCACAAGAAAGGACAGAAATGGTATGGACCTAACAAAAGCAGAAGATATTAAGAAGAGGTGCCAAGAATACACAAAAAAAGTAAGAAAAAAAATCTTAATGTCTCAGGTAAACACGATGGTGTGATCACTCACCTAAAGCCAGACATCTTGGAGTGTAAAGTCAAGTGTGCCATAGGAAGCAACACAGCGAACAAAGCTAGTGGAAAAGTGAGTTAGTCACTCAGTTGTGTCCTCATGAACCCATGGACTGTAGCCAGCCAGGCTCCTCCATCCATGGGATTTTCCAGGCAAGAATGCTGGAGTGGGTTGCCATTTCCTTCTCCAGAGGATCTTCCTGACTCAGGGATGGAATCCAGATCCCCTGTATTGCAGTAAGACTCTTTACAGTCTGAGCCACCAGGGAAAGGTAAAGCTAGGGGAGGTGATGGAATTCCAGCTGAGCTATTTCAAATTCTAAAAGATGATGCTGTTAAAGTGCTGCACTCAATATGCCAGCAAATTTGGAAAACTCAGCAGTGGCCACAGGACTGGAAAAGGTAAGTTTTCATTCCAGTCCCAAAAAAGGGCAATGCTAACGAATGTTCAAATACTACATAATTGCACTCATTTCGTATCCAAGCAAAGCAATTCTCAAAATTCTCCAAGCCAGCCTTCAACAGTACATCAACTCAGAAATTCCAGATGTTCAACCTGGATTTAGAAAAGGCAGAAGAACCAGAGATCAAATTGGCAACATTCATTGGATGAGAAAAGCCAAGAGAATCCCCCCAAAAAATCTACTTCTGTTTCATTGACCATGCTAAAGTTTTTGTCTGTAATACACAACAAGCTGTGGAAAATTGTTCAAGAGTTGTGAATACCAGACCACCTTACCTGCCTCTTGAGAAACCTGTATGCAGGTTAAGAAGCAACAGTTAAAACTAGACATGGAACAACGGACTGGCTCCAAACTGGGAAAAGAGTACATCAAGGCTGTGTGTTGTCACCCTGCTTATTTAACTTATGTGCAGGGTACATCATTTGAAATGCCAGGCTGGATGATGCACAAGCTGGAATCAAGATTTCTGGGATAAATATCAAAGTCCTCAGATATGCAGATGATACCACCCTAATGGCAGAAAGTTAAGAGGAACTAAAGAGCCTCTTGATGAAGGTGAAAGAGGAGATTGAAAAAGCTGGCATAAAACTCAACATTCAAAAAATGAAGATCATGGCATCCGGTCCCATCACTTCACGGCAAATAGATGGGGAAACAGTGAAAATAGTGACAGACTTTATTTTCTTGGGCTCCAAAATCACTGTAGGTGGTGACTGCATCCACAAATTAAAAGATGTTTGCTCTTTGGAAGAAAACCTATGACTAACCTAGACAGTCTGTTAAAAAACAGATTTTACTTTGCCAGCAAAGGTCCTCATAGTCAATCAAAGCTATAGTTTTTCCAGTAGTCATGTATGGATGTGAGAGTTGGACCATAAAGAGGGGTGAGTGCTGAGGAATTGATGCTTTTGAACTGTGGTGTTGGAGAAGACTCTTGAGAGTCCCTTGGACTGCAAGGAGATCAAACCTGTCAATCCTAAAGGAAATCAGTCCTAAATATTCATTGGAAGGACTGATGCTGAAGCTATAATATTTTGGCCACCTAATGTGAAGAGCCAACTCATTAGAAAAGATGCTGATTCTGGAGAACATAGAAGGCAGAAGGGGATGACAGAGGATGAAATGGTTGGATGGCATTACTGACTTAATGCAAATTTGAGCAAGCTCCTTGAGATGGTGAAGGACAGGTAAACCTGGCGTGTTGCGGTCCATGGGATCGCAAAGAGTAGGACATGACTGAGTGAGCAACTACTACAGGTAATAATAGAAAAATAAAATGAAATAGCTAAAATCTACATAATCAACAAAGAAATCAGGCAGTGAGAAAATGAGTAAAGATGAACAATGGGACAAATAGAAAATAATATAAAAATGATAATTTTGACCTCAAACATATAAATAACTAATTAATATGTAAATAGTTTCATCACTTTAACCAAAATATAGGGATAATTAGTTTGGATTAAAAAGCAAGATCCAACTATGTATTATCCATAAGAAACCCACTTTAATACAAGACATCTGTAGGTAAAATAAATGTATGAAAATGATATCAAGTACTTATTTTTAAAAAGAACTGCAAAAGCTATATTAATGTCAGACTAATTTCTCTTCTGTTTATACTTCACTGAGAGTTTTGTCAAGAATCACAGTGGTGTTTGGCTAAAGGCTATTCTTGTACATAAATATGGCCAAAGAATTTTCAACAAAATTCCAAGGGAATTTGAAGAGATAGGTTGGAGTTTTCAACCAATGATGCTGGAACAACTAGATATTCACATTAAAAAAAAAAAAAGTATTTCCCTATCTCAAACTATATACAAATTCAAAATATATAGTAAATATAACAGTTAAATTCATAATGTGTCTATATGTTAATATTATGTCCTTGGAACAAGCAAATATGTTTATATAGGATAAAAAACAATCATGCATTATTTTAAAAATTGATACATTCACAGAATTACAAATCAAAACCTGCCTTTTGAAAGAGACAATTACGAAGATAAAAGGGCCAGCAAATTTGATAACCTAAAGGAAATAGATAAATTTCCATAAACATGCAACTTACCAATGTTAAATCAAGAATAGAAAATGTGAACAGACTAATAAGGAGATTGAATCAGTCATCAAAAACCTACTAACAAACAAAAGTCCAAACATGCTCCTGATTGTATTTTTTTCCAATATTTCTTATTTCCAGTGTGACTTTCATACTTTCAATTATTGAAGTCAAATTTTTTATCTCCTAATTTTGTCAGTCTCCTCTTTTCTCTAAATCTCTTTTGGACTTCTGTTTACAAACAACAATGCTAAAGTTTTTAGAGTATACAAAATTTTCTCAAATCTCCTGCTCTTTCCCCCATTTCCTTTTGTGACACATATTCTTCATCTGTACTTTTCTTAACCTGACTAAATTATTGAATGAGAGAAGCCTTTGTTCCTGTATAATTCTGTGTGAGAGGGTATAGTATGTAGACAATGTCTGGTACTTAAATAGCATTTAGATAGTACTTACTATCTAAATACAAGAAACAAGTGTGCGGTCTTGGATGCTCTGTCACAAAGTCTATGTGATACCTTCTCTTTGAGTCTCCCTGGGACTTAAAGTCGGTCTTTGACTCAGCAGTTCAGTGAGGTTCACAGTGAAGTAACTGACATCATAGGTTCTGTATTGTGGTCTGAGAATCTCAGCTTTTTTTCCATTCTCCTCACTTCACTTCTAGCAGGCCTCTACAGGTGTCTGATATTTGGTGATAAATTAGAAATATCAGAAAATAATGAAATGAGATGGTCTCTCAGGTCATGTCCTACTCTTTGTGACCCCATGGACTATAGTCTGCCAGACTTCTCTGTCCATGGAATTCTCCAGGCAAGAATACGACATAGAGTTTTCATTCATATTTGAAATATGATATGAAAACAGAATTACAGTTGAATATTCAGGTGTTTCAGAATATTTCAGAATTTGGAAACATGAGGACAGATACTCAGATGCCTGATTTAAAAACCAGTTAATCTGACCTTGTATCAGCCAGAGTAAATGTTTTAATAATCTGCTATTTTTCTTAAGCATATATTAAAACTACATCCTTGTGAATATATCCTTTATGTTAGGAATGAAAAGTCAGTGTCCTTAAATGTTGGCACTTTGATTAGTATTCTTGTTAGCATATTTGAGGAAAAATGTATTTATTAAAATTATTATAAAAATTTAAATGATATATATTTAGTTTTAATCAGTTAGACTCTAGCTTATACTTTAAGGGGGAAGAGTTATTGTTTTCTCTACTAATAAGTGATGATTATTCCTCAGATGTGGGACAGGAAGCTCCCACAATATCTGTTAGATCTGATTAGCTACTGCTAAGTCACTTCAGTTGTGTCCGACTCTGTGCGACCCCATAGACGGCAGTCCACTACTAGGCTCCCCCGTCCCTGGGATGCTCCAGGCAAGAACACTGGAGTGGGTTGCCATTTCCTTCTCCAATGCATGAAAGTGAAAAGTGAAAGTGAAGTCGCTCAGTCATGTCCGACTTAGCGACGCTATGGACTGCAGCCTACCAGGCTCCTCTGTCCATGGAATTTTCCAGGCAAGAGTACTGGAGTGGGGTGCCATTGCCTTCTCTGAAATATGACATCAAGAAATAGATCAAACTATAAATTGTGGTGGACACCACTGGGTTTTGTGTTCAATTTGTCTTTCCTGCCTACTGCCCACACTTTTACAAGTGTAGGCTCAAAGGCAAGCTTGTTTCATCCGACTTCAGCTTACTTATGAAGAATGCAAACCTGATCAAACTTAGGCTGATCAAATATTCATTCCCATGATTCTGGAATTAATTGAATAGAGCCGATGTAACCTGGCAGGCTACAGTCCATGGGATCGCAAAGAGTTGAACATGACTGAGCAACTGAGCACACACACACAAAAGCTCAGGAGCAGTGATGAAGCTGTTTACTTTCATGTACAATGAAGATCTACAGAGAGAACAAAAATGAGAGATGGAGAAAAATATTCCCTGGATTTCTAGAGTGTTCTATTTCTTGTTGTTGTTGTTTTTTTTTTTCCCCTTCCTATAGTCCAGATAGAAACTGAACTTTGGGTTACCTGAGAGTCCAATATTTCTTTATAAATCATGACTGCCTTATGTTGATAATAATATACTCCCAATGCTTTTATTTCTATTCATTTTCCTTTTGCATCATTCTGTTGCTACTACTTTAAACCAGTAGAAGTTGGTTCTGTTATTGTTCACCAGAATCCTAATTAATATGATATCCACACAATTTGAGGAAACATAAAATGAAGTAACTTGTTACTTCTGCTAAGCAAAGGAATATACAACAATAAAAGGCACTACAAAGCAATTTAGAGATTTACATTTGAGTATTTCTCTGGTAAGAACAGATTTGGGCAGAGGAGAGGAGAGAAATACAACCTAATTATTTTTACAGGCACAAATTTGTTCTGCTTATATAAGTCGGAACCAATGATTCACGAGCGTACATGATTCAAATGATTTTATTATTATAAAGTAATATTGACTTGTGTTCTAAATCCAAATGTAAAAGAGCAGATTTTGTGTGAGTTGTAATACTGTATTTACTCCCACTCCCTGCCCTCTAGGACCAAAGCTACTGTAGTCCTTGAAAAACCATGTATGGGACCCACATTTACCCCTTTATGTTGAAGTAGAGGAAAGACTTCTCTGTTTCTGTGGCGGTAAAGGGCTGTCTAGGTTTTATGCTACTTTTCTGGGATGTCCAGGAATCCATCAGATTTTCTTAGGGGTATTCACATACACTGGTAGGAATGTGATAACCTCAGGAATTCAGTTCAGTCTCTCAGTCATATCTGACCCTTTGTGACCCCATGGACTGTAGCACGCCAGGCTTTCCTGTCCATCACCAACTCCTGGAGCTTGCTCAAACTCATATCCATCGAGTCAGTGATGTCATCCAGCCATTTCATCCTCTGCCATCCCCTTTTCTTCCCACCTTCAATCTTTCCCAGCATCAGGGTCTTTTCCAAGGAGTCAGTTCTTTGTATCAGGTGGCCAATATATTGGAGTTTCAGCATCAGTCCTTCCAATGAATATTCAGGACTGATTTCCTTTAGAATGGACTGGTCTGGTCTCCTTGTAGTCCAAGGACTCTCAAGAGTCTTCTTCAACAACACAATTTAAAAGCATCAGTTCTTCAGCACTCACCTGTTTCTGGTTCAAACCTCACATCCATACATGACTACTGGAAAAACCATAGCTTGGAATCAATGGACCTTTGTCAGCAAAGTGATATCTCTGCTTTTTAATATGCTGTCTAGGATTGTCATAGCATTTCTTCCAAGGAGCAAGCCTCTTTTAATTTCACGGCTGCAGTCACTGTCCTCAGTGATTTTGGAGCCCAAGAAAATAAAGTCTGTCACTGTTTCCATTGTTTCCCTATCTATTTGCCATGAAGTGCCATGAAGTGATGGGAACCTCAAGAGAACCTCTCTTAAGACTCCTTTTGTGTCAGAGCTGAAGCCTCCCTTTAAGAATTTCTTCTGAGAGAGATAGCATGAGATTTTTTGTGATTTTCCATGGATTAAGCCATCATAGTCCTTTGATGAGTCCCAGTACTGATTGTAGAGTTATCATCTTTTTGAGTAGCTGATGAAAATGTCTCCCATGTGCTCTTCTTCTTCAGTCTTGTCCATTTCAATGACTTTCTGGAAAGAGGCTGCAGTTCTGTGATGAGCTTTTATGACATGCTTCAGTCACCTTATACTTATTCATTTGTGCATGGAGAGAAATGGTCTCTTGAATTTTATTTACACAAATCTCCAGAGGCATCTCGTATAGTTCCAACAGTAATCAGATTTTCCTTTCAACTTTTAATCAGCCATATCAGGCCCATATATTATGATATGTCCTATCAATTACCCAAAACTTCATTTGTTCCTTTGATCCTGCAGGTCTCTAATCAGACAGCCAATTACCTTCAACTGTCTTGTAATTTCATATATTGTTTCCCTTCAGTAAACCAGAGTGTCTATTTAAATTCTATGTGAATTCTGATACTTCAGATTTATAGTGTTTCTTAAGATGGTGTTAAATTTTTATCTCTACCAATTTTTTCACAAAGGAATTTCCACTTTAGGCCTTCTGGTTAAGAATTTTTCCTTACAGGCCACCTCTATCCTCATTACCTGTCTTAAACAATTTGACTGCTTATCTTTTTGCTCATTTAGTCCCTCTTACTCTGTAACAGTTCTCAATATCCTACTATTTTGCAGAGATACATGTTTATTGCCTGTATTAGTATTGGGTAAGCTCTATTTATATGACAACAGCAACTGTAACAATAGCAACAACAAAAACCCACATAAAATTCCTTCCATGTTTTAGGTCAAGTTAATTTCCCATTGTATCCTGTGGGTATTTAATTACTTAGATACTTATAGAATCAAGTGTGACTATTTTAGTGTTGGAATAAGAACATTTAGTATTCTCAGTCTGCAGTATAGGGAGGCATAATGCCATGTGAAATAAGGTTTATTTCTGATCGTGCCTATTACAATATAAGTACATTATGTAAAGACTTGGCAAATATGTATTAAGTAAATCCACAAATGAACCAGTTGTGGAAACTGGTTCATTTTGAAAACCAGTTGCAATTAATATTTAAAGTAATTAACTAGTTGCTTAATAAATATCCCAAATATAAAGCAAGTTATAAGGGCAACTTTGTTACCTGTCTAGCTATTTTCAAAGTGCATATTTTTAGTATTGAATATTTGGTTTTTTAGTATGAATATTTGGTATCTGAAATTAACTGGATTTGTTTTTCAGTTTTTCTTAGTTTTTGGATGAACTGACCTTCCTTGTGATGTTGTAGCCGTTGTCCCTGCACACTTTAAGTATTCTGGATGGTGTTAGATTGTAGGCCCAGTGTACTTAGGGTTGGGTAGGTTGTGTACTGCACAATTCCACAGGTACCACGTACCTATAATCTATGTTTGTACCCCTCTCAGAAGCGTGCAGTATACAACCAGTGTGGCTTTATGTAGTAATTCTGGACTGAAGCTTAAACAATAAATAATTTAAAACATGAAAATAGAGTGCTACTCTCTGATACCACTTAATGACCACTGGATGTTTTAAGTTACTGAAATACTGGTTAGTGTGGATTTTTTCTTTCAGATTTTAACTAACTTTCTTTATGCTCATGAGATCAAACAGTTTGATAGAAAGATACTGACACATAGACCAATTTGTGCACCTTGGTTCCCTGGGAAACCAGGCTAAGAATAGTTTTCTTGGCACATCCTGGTTTCCTATAATGAGGGCCAGTGTAAGAATTTGAATGCCGCACTGTAACCTATAAATCCCAAAAGATCATTATTTTCTGACAATTTAAATGCACTTTTGCAGATACCCAGATTAGAAAGCATTTCAGATAATTGCATGAATCTAATGATTTTTGAGGTCTTTCTTATGTGTGTGTGTATGTGTGTGTGTGTGTGTGTGTGATTTTTTATTTACCAGGTAAAAAAAAAGAATGTGTGAAGATTGATGTATAGGTTTTGGGCAGCTATCAGTAAGAAAAAAGCTTCCCAAGATATGGATGTTCAAGAAACTAGCTTTTAAAAGTGCATATTATAAATTAATTGTTTCTATAAAGCTTATAATCAAATTCTTGGTTATTTATTAGTTGTAGTATAAACATTGCAATATTGAATTTCCTTCTTTCGAAGCCTTTTGCTGTAATTTATTTACTTCTTTATTTAACAGATAACTTGAGAAGAATTGCTTGAATATTGAACATTTGTTCATTATTTGGTAAAACAGAAGTTTTGGAAGCAAAGTTTCCAAATGCAGCACATAACAAGTTATATACTTCCTTTATAAACTTTCCTTCATTTGCATTGTGTTTCCTAAGCATTAATGTATGTTATCAATCTAATGTTAATATTTCTTTTTGCACATCTCTGTACTTTAAGCAGACATGGATTTGCAAAGTATGTATCAACCACAGATATTCGCGGAGGGTTCTGGATGTAGAGGCAATGGGAACAAGTATTTGTTGCCTAGTGTATCTTTTAGGATTTTTGCTCTTCTGTAGACTAATCTGATTTAAGTCATTTTTGTGTTTAGACACGAAGGATTCTCTTTCAATAGCAAAAACATTATGGGAAACCTAAGGCATACTGTAATTAGCTATGGACAATTGAAATAACTTTCAACATGGCAATGAAAGCATTCATATCTAGTTAAAACTAGACACTGAGCAATTGGCATTAGCTATGTGTTTATGACATGTCTGATTGAACATATTAGTCTCATTCTTGCCCCAGGACTGTTAACCAACTCTGCTTTGCAGTATATGAAAATAACATGAAAAGGCATATTAGGAACCCTCCCATGATGTTCAGCTCTGGGGAAATAAGAACAAACTATATACTGTTCCTAGGCTGTTTGTCTTTATCTGCCAAAATGTAGACGAATTTGACAAAGTTCTAATGCTACTGAAGCAAGGTGGAAAAGACTAATGGATGACATAGAATATTGCAAGAAGAGCCTTCCAATATCTCAAGATGATGATGGCTGCATAGGTCTATATATCCTAACATTTACTCTCAAAATAATACAGAATCACAAAAATGAATAATTACACAAAACATGTGCTCAGCATAATTTAAATACAGATGATGCCCAAGTTTTAATATTATTGTTGGTAAAAAAGAAAAAAGTGGAAAAGATGAACCCTGGATTTTGTGTCCTGTCAAAGTGTGCTTAAAATGTCACAGATATAGAAAAACAATTTTAACATACAAGAATGTAGTAAATTTTTCCCCATTAACCTTTCTTGAGGGATCTAATAAAGGAAACGATATATTCGGTCAGAGTTGGCTTCAAAAACAGCAAAAGTTCTGTTGGTGAGCATGTTTATATAAACAAACAACAAAAAAAAAAAGATCTAAGACTATAGGAAGAGATGAGAATGAGGGAGAAAAACTAACCCATAAACATTTTATCTTGTAAAATACTTGTGACAAGAATTAAGGATATATTAGATCACAAATAAATTATCAGTGCATTATAGAGGCTTCCCTAGTGGTACAGTGGATAGGAAAGTGAAAGTCACTCATTCGTGTCCAACTCTTTGGGACCCCATGGACTACACAGTCCATGGAATTCTCCAGGCCAGAATACTGGAATGGGTAGTCGTTCCCACTTCTCCAGAGGATCTTCCCAACGCAGGGACTGAACCCAGGTCTCCCATATTGCAGGCGGATTCTTTACCAGCTGAGCCACAAGGGAAGTTCAAGAATACTGGAGTGGGTAGCCTATCGTTCATCCAGCGGATCTTTCTGACCCAAGAATCCAACTGGGTCTCTTGCATTGCAGGCAGATTCTTTACAAACTGAGCTATCAGGGAAGCCCCAATCAGTGGATATGTTTAAGCCCCTGGTGCAGGAAGCTTCCACGTGCTGCAAAGCAACTAAGGCTGCGCACCACAACTACAGAGCCCACACTCTAAAATTGGCATGCTGCAACTACTGAGCCCTCATACCTAGAGCCTGTGTTTTGCAACAAGAGAAGCTACCCACAATGAGAAGCCCACAAACCGCAGCGAGTAGCCCTTGCAAATAGGGCTTCCTATTGCCTTCCTATGGCAAATAGGAAGAGAAAATCCATACAAAGCAATGAAGATCTAGCACAGCCAAAAATAAAATAAACAAAAAAATTTTTAAAGTAGAAATGTCATAAAGACTGCACACTGGGATGACCCAGAGGGATGGGATGGGGAGGGAATTGGGAGGGGGGTTCAGGATAGGGAACACGTGTACACCCGAGGCAGATTCATGTTGATGTATGGCAAAAGCAATACAATATTGTAGGGTAATTAGCCTCCAATTAAAATAAATAAATTTATATTTAAAAAGACTACACTTGTATCATAATGTAACAAAATCAGAAATTTTTAAGAAGCAAAATAGGTAAAGGCTTTCCCACTTAAATTTTTTAAATAAGGAATCGTTAGTTGAAAGGGAGTCATGAGCTGACGTGACAGAATTTTCTAAAAAATGAACCACTACATACCTGAGAAATTAATAGTAATTTGAGGAAATACATCTTCTTGAACAATTTTATTAGTAAAAATCAAGTATTAAAAATTAAACGTCCAGCTCAAAAAGAAAAAGAATAACAAGGCAAACTAAAACTATAAGAAAGGAAGCAATAAATATAAAAGCAGAATTTAAGGAGGTAGACAACAGAAAAAATAGTTGATCCATTTAATCAAAAATATTATTTTAATTTAAAAAATATACATGTTACTAGATAACTTGATAAAGGAGAAGGAACAAATATGCAAAGGAGAAATATTAAGGGAGAGGTAACCTTCACATTTACCAATAAAGGTAACCTTTATGGCAATAAAAGAATGTTAAAATCATAAGGAAAAATCAACACAAAAGAGTCGATAAGACAGGATTATAAAAGCAAAACTAGGAGTAAGGTTAGCCTCACCAGACATTGAAGTATACTATGTTTTGTGTGCATTTCTGTTTTATTTCCATAAATCAATTTTGATGTTTTAATTTTTTTTTAATTTGGAGGATAATTATTTTACAATGTTGTGTCAGTTTCTGCTGTAAAGTATACTATTAAAGTACAAAATGAAATCAAGGTGGTACTGGCAGACTAATAGACAAAGGGGCCAGTGAAATAGGATTAAAAGTTTTGAAACTTTTATGTATATGAAAATGTAGCAAGTGATGGAAGTGGCATCTCTATTCACTGGGATAATGATGGACTCAAGGAAATGGTGATGGAAAATGGGTAGCCCCCAGAAGGTAATAAAATTAGATACATACCATTCACAGGAAGAAGCTTCAATTGGATCAGAGATTTAAATGTAAAATATGTAATCACACAAATTTTAGAAGAAAAGATGAGTCAACTCCTTTTTAACTTTTGTCTGGGAAAGATTTTTCATGTTTCAAAATTCAAAGGCAGTAAAAGAAAGATTGAAAATTTTAAGTACAAAAATACAAAATATTTTCACCACAAAATTAAGGGAAATGCTATCTAATGATGAGGGGGAAACTTTGAGAGAATACCATTGAAACATGTATATTATCATATGTGAAATAGATTGCCAGTCCAGGTTCGATGCATGAGACAGGGCGCTCAGGGCTGATGCACTGGGATGACCCTGAGGGATAGGATAGGAAGGGAAGTGGGAGGGGGGTTCAGGATGAGGAACACATGTACGCCCATGGCTGATTCATGTCAATGTATGGAAAAAGCCACCACAATATTGTAAAGTAATTAGCCTCCAATTAAAATAAATAAATTAATTTTTAAAATAGTCAAAGAATACTGACCAACTGGCTGAGAAGATATTTTCTACTTAACTGAGGAAAAGGGCTTATCTACTAGTATATAAAGAATGCTATAAAACTGAGGGACAAAAATCCAAACCCACTGGAAAAGAGAAAAATGTTACCAGACAATTCCCAAAATATTACACATGTATAGAAAAATGTCCATTAAATATATAACAATGTTTGAAAGTAAAAGTGAATGCCTCTAGGTCATGTCTGACTCTTTGCAACCCCATGGACTATACAGTCCATGGAATTCTCCAGGCCAGAATGCTGGAGTGGGTAGCCTTTCCCTTCTCCAGGGGATCTTCCCAACCCAGGGATCGAACCCAGGTCTCCCACATTGCAGCCAGTCTGTGGTTCCATGTCTGGTTCTATTGTTTCTTGACCTGCATACAAGTTTCTCAGGAGGCATGTAGCACCATTATCAAAGAGACCTCAAGAAAGTGACCTTGTCCCATTTGCCAAGCAAGGAGACAGCGAGAAGATAGCTACCTATGAATCAGAACCTGGACCTTCCGTAGATGCTAAACTCAGACTTCCAAGATTCCAAAGCTGAGAAATAAATTTCTGTTGCTTATAAGCCTACCATGCTGTGGCATTAAGAGTCAGAATAGCCTGAGACAGAATTTGGTGCTGAGAACTAGGGTGCTGCTTTAACAAATACCTGAAAATTGTGGAAGTGGTTTTGGAACTGGGTTATAAGGAGAGGGTGTAAAAGATGAACTGTTAGAACAACTCATGCGAGCTCAGGAAGAGAAGAGTTGTAGAGAAAGCCTCATGGTAGAGAATGCTTCGGCATTCTACCTCCACAGAATATTGGTAGCAATAAGGACAGTAAAACCCACTCTGATGTGGTCTCAGACAGAAATGATGAACATGTTACTGGAGAGTGGAGGAAAGGCCATCCTTATTATAAAGTGACAAAGAAATTGGCTGAATCTTGTGAATGTCCTAGTGTTTAACGGGGAGTAGAACTTGTGAATGATGAAATTGGATATTTACCTGAAGAAATTTCTAGCAAGTATTAAAATTGCATCTAAGCAAAGTATCGAGGTAAAGTCTCCTGACTGCTTAGAGTAAATTGCAAGAAAAGAGAAATGATTTGAAGATGAAATTGAAAAAGAATGTAAATATTTAGAAAACTTTCAGCCTATGTTGTAAAAGATGAGAAATCTCTGGGAAAGAACACTGTGGATGTGGCCTTAGTGCAAAAGAGTGTCCATAGTGTGGTACTATTTATATTAAAAAATAAAGATATAGAAGAAATGTGTGTGTGTGTGTGTGTGTGTGTGTGTATTGGGTCATTTATACAAAATACAAAGAGTAGCCAGACATTAATGCATTATCTACAGAGGTTGAGTGGAAACTGTGTGGAAAGAATGGTGAGTGAGGCATAAAAGATGAGGGAGGCATAAATACACCTTAAAAAAAAAAAAGTTCTGTTGCTTTAAGTAATGGTAATTCTTCACATCTCCCTAAACATAAATAATTAAAATTCAGTGCACTTTTAATTGGGGGTGGAACCGAAGACAAAATATGAAGAGTAACACACTAAATCTGAAATGAAATTAATGACCACACTAAACACTGTGGGAAAAAAACCAACCTAAGTTACTTTAGGACAGCATTTTAATTGTATAATTTGAGGCTAAAGATTAAAAAAAACTGTGAACAAACATAATGCTTTTATACTCACAAAATAACTGTGCATCAATATATCATAAGTATATTACACAAATAAATACTATACAAATATTAAATTCATTTTTCATAGAGCTATGGATGCCAATTCTGAAACTATATTTTTAACTTTTTATTTTATATTGGAGTATAGCTGATTATGAATCTACTTTGTATTATTAAAACTGAACAAATAGGTACATATATTGTTAATACTTAGATGTGGATGTCTCATTCAAAGGAGGGAAGTAAGAAAAGTAAGTAAGGAAACAGGGAAGGTTAGAAATAACCCCCTGCTCTATGTGTGTATGTCTTTCTTTGTATATATATTATATGTGCATGGATATATAGAGTGAAATATAGATGCATTATATATGTGCATACATGATACATGCATGTACATATATGTAAAAAGACTAAATTTCTCTATATATAGATAAGTATTATTTTATCCTTAATAACAGTTATTGAGAAGACTTGAAATAACATGATGAAATAAATGAAAGATAATTAATAGTTATATTTATTATTGAAAAATAACTAGCAATAGAATGGGAAAGACTAGAGATCTCTTCAAGAAAATTAGAGCTAGCAAGGGAACATTTCATGCACAGATGGGTACAATAAAGAACAAAAGCAGTATGAACCTGACAAAAGCAGAAAATGAAGATGAGGCAAGAAAACACAGAACTATACAAAAAAGTTTTTAATGACCCGGATAACCACAGTTGTATGATCACTCACCTAGAGCCAGATATCCTGATGTGAAAAGTCAAGTGGGCCTTAGGAAGCATTACTACAAACAAAGCTGGTGGAGCTGATGAAATTCCAGCTGAGCTATTTCAAATCCTAAAAGATGATGCTGTGAAACTGCTGCACTCAATAAGCTGACAAATCTGGAAAACTCAGTAGTAGTCACAGGGCTGGAAAAGGTCAGTTTTTTATTCTAATCCCAAAGAAAGGCAGTGCCAAAGATAGTTCAAGCTACTGCACAATTGCAATCATTTCACAAACTAGCACAGTAATGCTCAAAATTCTCCAAGCTAGGCTTCAACAGTACATGAACCGATAACTTCCAGCTGTTCAAATTGGATTTAGCAAAGGAAGAGGAACCAGAGATCAAATTGCCAGCATCCATTGGATCATAAAAAGCAAGAGAATTTCAGGAAAACATCTGCTTCATTGATTACACTAAAGCCTTTGACTGTGTGGATCACAATAAACTGTGGAAAATTCTTCAAGAGATGTGAATACCACGCCGCCTCACCTGCCTCCTGAGAAATCTGTGGGCAGGTCAAGAATGGAACAGTGGACTGGTTCCAAATTGGGAAAGGAGTATGTCAAGGCTCTATATTGTCACTCTGCTTATTTAATCTATATGCAGAGTATATCATGTGAAATATGAGCTGGATGAAGCACAAGCTAGAATCAAAATATCAATAACTTCAGGTATGCAAATAACACCACGCTAATGGCAGAAAGTGAAGGGGAACTAAAGAGCCTCTTGATGAAGGTGAAAGAGAAGAGTGAGAAACCTGGCATAAAACTCAACATTCAAAAACTAAGATCATGGCATCTGGCGCCATCACTTCATGGCAAAGAGAGGGGGGAAAATGGAAACGGTGACAGACTATCTTCTTGGGATCCAAAATCACTATGGATGGTGACTGCAGCCACGAAATTAAAAGACGCTTGCTCCTTGGAAGAAAAGCTATGACCAACCTAGACAGTGTAGTAAAAGCAGAAACATTATTTTACCAACAAAGGTCCACATAGTCAAAGCTATGGTTTTTCCAGTAGTCATGTATGGATGTGAGAGTTGGACCATAAAGAGAGGTGAGTGCCGAAGAATTGATGCTTTTGAACTGTGGTGTTGGAGAGGACTCTTGAGAGTCCCTTGGACTACAAGGAGATCAAACCAGTCAATCCTAAAGGAAATCAGTCCTTAATATTCATTGAAAGGACTGATGCTGAAGGTCCAATACTTTGACCACCTGATGCAAAGATCTGATTCATTAAAAAAGACCCTGATGCTGAGAAAGACTGAAGGTAAGAAAGAGGTGATGGGGGTGTAGAGGATGAGGTGGTTGGATGGCATCACTGACTCAATAAGCATGAGTTTGCACAATCTCTGGGAGATACCGAAGGACAGGGAGGCCTTGCGTGCTACAGTCTGTGGGGTTGTAGATTCAGACACAACTGAGTGAGTGAACAACACTACTTCATAATTACACCACTCTCCTTCGTGGTCAGCATGGTGGCAGCATATTGAACTGGAGAATACATTTATGGAAAATGTACTTACATGTCATCCTTCCATTAATTATAAGGCAATAGCTTATACTCAGTTGAACAACCCTCACGGGAAGGTGTCTCCTGTGGCATGCCAAAGACCCTCAGTTCTATTCGGGATAGAGAACTACTCACAAGAAATGATGAGGAAGCTCTTTCCTGCTTGGACCAAGGAGTCACTGAAGTCTTCTGATAAGAAAGGGCATCCATAGACCCCTCTGGGAGATCACTGTGTTTAGTTGGCATGAGTCCACAGCAATGGCTGAGACAGGAGGTCCTTTCAGATCAAACCTACATAGGTAAACATGCCTTAACATGAAGTTACTACTAAAAAGAGCTACCTGCTTAGAGAACTGGGTCAGCAAAGACATTACATCTGTCATGAGCTTGTGGCCCTCAGCTAGGACTCAGTCTTCAGTAGTTGTAGAGGCATCACACCTTCCCTATGAAATAAGGGGACAATTTGGTAAATCAACCAGTGCCATTCAATCTGAATCAGCACACTAAATTCTTGGAATAATTTAGATGAAGATATCTCAAGAGGGAGATATTGGTATTTTTGCAAATATTGACAAATTTTTATTTAAGCAACTAACTGGAAAAATTTATATCTACAATGTCAGGCTAAAATCTGGAGCACATCACAGCAGAATCACACAGGTTAAACTATACAGTGTATAGTTTAGCCAAAGAGTTGCTAGCCCAATATCTTCTCATTAACTCCAGTCCTTTTCTCGACTTTTTCTTGTCTTTAGTTTTTAGACCCGCGTGACACATATGTGTGATTTGTTGTACTGATTCACAATGGAAGTGTTTGGTTTCTGAAATCAATCAAGAAATCAGCAACAAACTTTCTTAAAAGAATCCTTTAAAGTTCAGTCTATCTGGCTAAGTTCAGTTCAGTTCACTCGCTCAGTCGTGTCCGACTCTTTGTGACCCCATGAATCGCAGCACGCCAGGCCTCTCTGTTCATCACCATCTCCCGGAGTTCACTCAGACTCATGTCCATCGAGTCCATGATGCCATCCAGCCATCTCATCCTTGGTCGTCCCCTTCTCCTCCTGCCCCCAATCCCTCCCAGCATCAGAGTCTTTTCCAATGAGTCAACTCTTCTCATGAGGTGGCCAAAGTACTGGAGTGTCAGCTTTAGCATCATTCCTTCCAAAGAAATCCCAGGGCTGATTTCCTTCAGAATGGACTGGTTGGATCTCCTTGCAGTCCAAGGGACTCTCAAGAGTCTTCTCCAACACCACAGTTCAAAAGCATCAATTCTTCAGTGCTCAGCTTTCTTCACAGTCCAACTCTCACATCCATACATGACCACAGGAAAAACCATAGCCTTGACTAGACGGACCTTAGTCAGCAAAGTAATATCTGGCTAAACTGGAGCTTAAAAAAATCAGTTTCTGTCAATACATGGTTGTTTCTAAATGTCTCTGCATGTTCTTGCAGTGTCAGAACAATCGAAGAGAAATCACGTCTAGGTAAACATGATATTCTCTGCTCCAGGTGCTTTCTGGGAAACTGAGAAGTATTCTGTGAGAGCATGAATGTCTTCTGAGTGGTACTCCTACTCATTATATGATAAAACATAGTCTTCAGAATTAGAAGGAACTGAATTTCAATCTCATCTTTCCTACTTAGCAGACCTTCAGAAAGTTATTAGCTTCTCTCAGCCTTAGTTTTCTGATCTGTAAAATAAAATGATTATGCTTTTTCTCATAAGATTAGTGTGAACATTGAATAATAGAATATGTCTGAGGTAGGCAGAAAAATTGCCCTCCCAAGATGTGCATGTTCTATTTCTTGGGAACTATAAATATGTCAGATTACAAAGCAAAGGTGAATTAAGGTGGCAGATGGGATTACTATTCCTAATCTGCTGGCCTTAGAATGGAGAGATTACCTTGAATTATCTGGGTAAGCCCAGGGTCATCACAAGGATGTGTATTCAGTTGCACGGTCATGTCTGACTCTCTGTGATCCCATGAGCTGTAGCTCTCGGGGCTCCTCTGTCTGTGTGATTGTCCTGGCAAGAAATACTGGAAGAGGTTGCCATTTCCTCCTGTAGGGCATCTTTCTGACCCAGAGAAAGAACCCACATCTCCTGCACTGCAGGCAGATTTTTCACCACTGAACCACTGGGGAATCCCCAGGGTAATCACAGGGCCCTTGAATATGGAAGGAACAAGTCTCATGGAAAAGACTTGAGAGGCCCTTGTTGGCTTTGAAGATGAAAGCCAACCAAGGAATGCAGGCAGCCTCTATAATCTGGCCAAGGGGCCGGGGGTGGCGGGGGAAGCACAGAATCCTCATAGAACCTCCAGAAAGAGCTCAGGAGACCAAATACCTTGATTTTTTTTTTTAATGTATTTATTTTAATTGGAGGCTAATTACTTTACAATATTGTAGTGGTTTTGCATTACATTGACATGAATCATCCATGGGTGTACATGTGTTCCCCATCCTGAACCCCACCCCCAGCTTGCTCCCCATCCCATCCCTCAGGGTCATCCCAGTGCACCAGCCCTCAGCACCCTGTCTCATGCATTGAACCTGGACTGGTGATCTGTTTCACATACATGTTTCAGTGCTATCCTCTCAAATCATCCCTTGATTTTAATACAGTGAGGCACATTTTAGATCTCCAACCTCCAGAGGTATAAGATAATAAATCTGTGTTTTAAGTTGCCGTGTGTAGTAATTCATTAGAGCAACCATTGGAAACTGTTACAATATGTAAAGAGCCGAACATAGTGCTTGGCAAATAATTGATATAAAAATATATTTTATTTCTACTTTCCACATCTTTCTCTTCTATGTTTCTGGGTTCTCTTCTAATCTCCAGCAGTTACTACTCTTGCAAAATCTGCCCTAAGATTGAACTTAGTCTCACTACTTGATTAGGATTTTGCTATTTTGATTTGCAGAAATGGAGAGAGAGAGAAACTCAGCATCACTTTGACCACAAGCAACAAACTTTCTCTGTAA
This sequence comes from Cephalophus harveyi, assembly GCA_006410635.1. Taxonomy (NCBI): domain Eukaryota; kingdom Metazoa; phylum Chordata; class Mammalia; order Artiodactyla; family Bovidae; genus Cephalophus; species Cephalophus harveyi. The sequence goes on from SJYT01068083.1 coordinate 273,527, forward strand.
AGAGGTTGATAGTATATTTTAGGCTTTGTAGCTCATACAATTTATCTGAACTACTTGACTTTGCAGTTATAGCAGGAAAGTAGCCCTAAGAAATATGTCAACTAATGAATATGCCTATGTTCCAATAAAACTTTATTTCCAAAACAGGCTGTGAGCCACGTTTAATCGGTGGTCTGTAGTTGGCTGACACATAATTTGCATTGTTTCTTTTCACCTCCACACAGGTTAATTTCTTTCAAGGTAAAGGTGAAGAATGGAGGTGAATCAAATCCTCTCATCTCAAAAAAAAAAAAATAAAAATTCAAGAAGACTTTGCTCTTTGTACCTAAGGCTTTTCTCTTGTTGTACCTAATCTCATCTGTGAATTAGAAATCAAAATAAGTAAAATCTGTAACTATAATAGCAACAGTTATTATGTAATCATAATTTATAAGAGAATAGAGAATGGTTTCCTTATCTTCTGAAATCCTTCCTTCCCTGGGCCACAAGGCCATTCCATTTATTTATTTACCTCTTCACAAGCAGATTCTACTAGTTCAAATAAATGCCCTTCATCAGAAATTAGCTAGTTTGAAATTCTGAAGGTGCTGTCTACTGATTTTTAAAAACATAAGAGACTCTAAACACCCATTTGAAAGACACCAGGTAGTGCAGTGATAAAGAACCAGCCTTCCACTGCAGGAGATGCAGGTGACAGGGTTCAACCCCAGGGTCAGGAAGATGCCCTGGAGTAGGAAATGGCAACCCACTTCAGTATTCTTGCCTGGAAAATTCCATGGACAGAGAAGCCTGTCGGGATACAGTCCATGGGGTCACAAAATGTTGGATGTGACTGAGCAAGCAGAACACACAAGACAATATAATTAGAAACTCCTCTACAAGGTCTTAATTTCTCCTCCTTGAATTGAGCACTTTTAGTACTTCTATTCAGTACTTTTTGTTTTTTTCTCTGTTACCCATTTCCACATGCTGTGTCATTTGCTTTGAAATGTGACAAAGTGCTCAGAGCTCAGGACCCTGCTGCACAGGAAGGCAATATTGATTTCTTGGAGAGTAGCAAGAAGACTCGCAGTGTCACTGTTAAACTTGGCTGACAGATCACAGCAGCTTGTGATATCTAATTTACTATAATGAAATCATGGGGGTTCTCTGGCTCTCAGGCCTGGAGGGGAGGTGAAAGATCAAGAAAGTGAGGATCCTGAGCCACCAGGCGTGAAGGACAGTTGATTCACTCTGTCGTTTCATTCTGAAAGGATATGAGCTGAATTTACCTGCCTTGAGATAACCAGGTTGTCTTAGCAAATGGAACATTATAAATGTCTGATCATCACTATTCTGGTTGCAATTTAATTGCTCCATCAGAAAGCCTTATTTTTAGCTTCATTTTGAGGCCCTACAAATTGTTGTAACTTCACAGCTAAGAATGTATTAAACAGAGAACATTTTCTTTGTTTGAGAATGCTTTTAGCCCTCATTTCAATTTGAAGAATCTTTGTTAAGCCATACTACACACTCAGAGGTTTTGAAGTTAATTAAGCCCCATTCTTACTTAATGAATATGCTTTCATACCTATTTATTTTCATATTGTGCATGACTTTTATGAGGAAGAAACAAAAGAAAAGCAAACAAGCTGATTTTTTTTTTTTTATAAGATTTCAGTGACTTTCTGCATATCTTACATCCTCTAAAACACACAGCTCAATACCTAAGCTCATCCACATATTTCCCTGAATGGACTACAGCCTCTACTTTCTCAGGATAAAATGAGCAAGATAAGTTTTGATAAACCACTTGGACACCTTCAGCATAAAATCTTAATTTTATGTTTGTATTTTTATACAGGAGTAGTTGGTATTCTAATTGGGTCTTTGGGGCACATAATGATCGCTGAATCATACAGGACAAGTTGAATAAAGCTCACATATATTTGATACTAAAGTCTGTTGTTCACAAATGCAAAAAATGTGTAGTTCTTTGGATGAGTGCTGGAATATATGCTCATATAAACTGCATTTTATTTTCAGTGCTATCCTTTATTGACTATATGCTGTTCATTGCAACTCTGCGAATTAATATTATAACTGGAAGTTTGTACCTCTCAAGTACTCCTTCTCCTTTTTCTCACACTACCCACCTCCGCTCTGGCAACCACTGGCTTTTCTCTGTATCTCCAGTTCTGTTTCTACGTTGTTATTTTTGTTGACTTTTTTTTTTTTCAGATTTAACATTTCAGTGCAATCATGCAGCCCTTGTCTTTTTCAGCCTGACTTATTTCATTTAGCATAATACCCTCAAGGTCCTTCTATATATCATGAATGGCATGATTTCATTTTTTTAATGCTAATATTTCATTATTCCATATATATATGCGTGTATGCATGTGTGTATGTATTTAATCACGTCTTGCTTATCTATTCATCTTTTGATGGATACTTAGGTTTCTTCCATATTTTGGCTGTTGTAAATAATGCCTCAGTGGGCATTAAGGTGCATGTATCTTTTTTAATTAAATTTTTCTTTGCATACTGAATTGTATAGTAGTTCTATTTCTAATTGTCTGAGGAACTTCCCTACTGTTTTCCATACTGGCTGCACCAATTCACATTGCCACCAACAATTCATAGTTCAGTTCAGTCACTCAGTCGTGTCCGACTCTTCGCGACCCCATGAACCGCAGCACGCCAGGCCTCCCTGTCTATCACCATCTCCCGGAGTTCACTCAGACTCACGTCCATCGAGTTGGTGATGCCATCCAGCCATCTCATCCTCTGTCAATGCACAAGGGTCCCCTTTTCTCTAAGTCCTCACCAACACTGGTTATTTCTTTTTCTTTCTCTCTCTCTTTTTTTTTTTTTAAATAGCCATTCAGACAAATGTGAGATGATATCTCATTGTGGTTTTGACTTGCATTTCCCTAATGATTAGTTATAATGGGCATCTTTACATATGCCTATTGGCCATTTGTGTGGCTTCTTTGGAAAACTGTCTATTTAGATCCCCTGTCCAGTTTTTCCATGAATTGTCTGTGTGATACTGAGTTTTATGAATCTTTATATATTTTGGATATTAACTGCTCATCTAACAAACCATTTTCAAGTATTTTCTCCTATTTTATAGGTTGTTTTCATTTTCTTGATGGTTTCCTTTGCTGTGCAAAAGTTTTATAATTTGATGTAATTCCATGTTTGAATTTTTGTTTTTATTGCCATTGCCTGAGTCATCATATTGAAAAAAATATTGCTAAAGATTGATGTTAAAGTGCTTGTTGGCTATGTGTCTGCTAGGAATCTTATGATATCAGGTTTTATGTTGAAGTCTTTAACTTAATTTGAGTTTATTTTTGTATATAGTAAATATAAGAACGTGGTCTAGTTTTGCTCTTTTGCATGCAGCTGTCAAACTTTTCCAACATCATTTATTTAAGAGACTGTCTTTCCTGACTGTATATTCTTGACTCCTTTATCATAAATTAATTGACCAATAAGTATGGACTTACTTCTAGGTCCTCTATTCTGTTCCAATTATCTATGTGTCTGTTTCTGTGTCCATACCATGTTGATTACTTGTTTTGATTACTATCACTTTGTTGTATAGTTTGAAGTCAGGGAGAATGATAAGTAGTGTTGTTCTTCTTTCTCAAAGTTACTTTGACTATTTGTATTTTCTTTCTTCCTTGCTTTTTTGTTTGGTTCCATATAAATTTCAAAATAATTGATTCTAGCTTTGTAGAAAAGGCTATGGATATTTTTATAAGGATTGTAATGAAACTATAGATTGCTTTTGGAGAGTTGGACATTTTAACAATATTAATTCTTCCAAACCATTAGAATAATTTCCACTTATTTGAGTTATCTTCAATTTATTTCATTAGTGTCTTATAGTTTTCAAAATATACATCTTTCACCTTCTAAGTTAAATTTATTCATAGGTATTTTAATTCTTTTTGATGTAATTATAAATGGGGTTGTTTTATTAAATTTTTTAATAGTTCATTATTAGCATATAGGAATGCAACATATTTTTGCACATTAATCATTTATCTTGCAAATTTACATAATTCATGTATTTTAATATATTTGGTGGCATCTTCAGAATGTTCTGTATATATGGTACCATGCCATCTGAAAATAGTGACAGTTTGACTTAATACTTTTCGATCTGAATTCCTTTTATTTTTCTTATAATATTGCTAGGTCTAGGACTTCCAATACTATAACTGAATAAAATTGGCAAGTGTGGGCATCCTTTTCTTTTATCCTTCAAGGGAACAATATCTTAGAGGAAAAGCTCTCAACTTTTAACTATTGAGTATGATGTTAGCTGTGGTTTTGTCATACATGGTCTCTATTATGTTGAGGTATATTCACTCTACCCAATTTTTCAGTTTTTAAAATTAATGGATTTAAATTTTTTCAAATGAATTTTGCTTCTATTACCTCCCTGCTCTCCAAATCTCATGCAGATTCTTCTTTTGCCTAATTCTAACCAGCATCACACAGAAAAAGTTTTCTGGAAAACATAGTTCCCAACTTAACAAAATTGACAATACAATTATTCAACACATTTTGCAACAAAAAATTAATTAGCCATCTATAAGTAGAAAAAAGAATGACAGACATTTTCATAGAATTACAAACTTGCATAAATTCCAAAACCTACTTGGAATCAAGCACTCCTAGATTTGAATTTTAGTATAGACTTTTACTATTTTCATGATCTTGGGCAAGTTACTTAATCCCTCAGAGTCTTGTTTTCCTTGTTCATAAAATAAAGAAAATGATATTCAACTAAGACTTGTTTAAGAATAAATATTATAATATATATACATTTCTCAAGATAATGCCTAGTTCATTGAGAACCTCAATAAATCATTCCCTTTGATGATATCGCCACTGATAATTTGTAAAGATATTTAGATATTATAACCTCCTAGGAACTTTTAAAGTATACTGAATCAGAGGCTTACCTGATGTTTCAGAGGTTAAGACTTCATGCTTCCATTGCAAGGGGCATAGGTTCAATCCCTGGTTGGGGAATTAAGATCCCCGCATGCTGTGTGGCACAGCCAAACTAGTAATAATAACAATAAAATATACTAATCCAGACTCTGCCCAGAGAGATTCTGATTTGTTTAGTGTATTTCCCTGTCAATAAGGCAGTAAGGGACCAGTTGAATCAGTATACCTCTACTTTACAAAATTCTTGTCATAGACTAAAGTCACCTTCTATTAACTTACTCTAGACCAGAACCCTTTGCTTACAAGTTTTGCTTACTTTTTACATATTCCAGACATGTCTGAATGGTGTATGCTAGCATTTGTTAAATTTACTATCACTCTGATGACCTGAAGAAGTCCCTAAAAGGGATATAAGGAACATCTCCATTTTCACTGACAGTATTTTGGGAAGCTGGTCCTGTAGAAATATTCATTTTTTTCCTTTAGATTCTTGCTAGTCATAGTTCCTGTAGGTGACTTTATAATGACCTTTGTACCACTGGGTTGAATAAGAGACATCCTTACTGTACCCACCTCATTACTGATTACAGAAGGACAAAATCTCATACCAACCAGAAATTTAAATGCGAGATCACTGTGTTGGATTAATTCACAGGTATGCTGAATGCAGTATGAGTGAAGAGATGTGAAAATTCGCTTCTTAGGATTCAGTGGGAAGACAACTACTAATCTTCAAGTTGTAGATGAGTTCCTTTCCATTGGCAGGCACTTTTTAATGCTTTAAAAGTTTAATACTCTCCAGGGAGGAGTTAAATGTACTTTTTAAGTGCCATTTGTTATGAATTACAGGAAAGTGAAGTGGAAATGGGAACACTAGGGTCACAGTGTGTTGTTATTGAAAATGAATCCCATTTTACCTGTACTCCACAGTATTCATATATTTTTCATAAAATGAATTCATCCATATTTTAAGGTATAAGATTGACAACAACTTTCAGATCTGCCCTTCTCTGATGTGCAGGCTTTTTTTTTTTTTTTTATACAGGAGTAGTTGGTATTCTAATTGGGTCTTTGGGGCACATAATGATCGCTGAATCATACAGGACAAGTTGAATAAAGCTCACATATATTTGATACTAAAGTCTGTTGTTCACAAATGCAAAAAATGTGTAGTTCTTTGGATGAGTGCTGGAATATATGCTCATATAAACTGCATTTTATTTTCAGTGCTATCCTTTATTGACTATATGCTGTTCATTGCAACTCTGCGAATTAATATTATAACTGGAAGTTTGTACCTCTCAAGTACTCCTTCTCCTTTTTCTCACACTACCCACCTCCGCTCTGGCAACCACTGGCTTTTCTCTGTATCTCCAGTTCTGTTTCTACGTTGTTATTTTTGTTGACTTTTTTTTTTTTCAGATTTAACATTTCAGTGCAATCATGCAGCCCTTGTCTTTTTCAGCCTGACTTATTTCATTTAGCATAATACCCTCAAGGTCCTTCTATATATCATGAATGGCATGATTTCATTTTTTTAATGCTAATATTTCATTATTCCATATATATATGCGTGTATGCATGTGTGTATGTATTTAATCACGTCTTGCTTATCTATTCATCTTTTGATGGATACTTAGGTTTCTTCCATATTTTGGCTGTTGTAAATAATGCCTCAGTGGGCATTAAGGTGCATGTATCTTTTTTAATTAAATTTTTCTTTGCATACTGAATTGTATAGTAGTTCTATTTCTAATTGTCTGAGGAACTTCCCTACTGTTTTCCATACTGGCTGCACCAATTCACATTGCCACCAACAATTCATAGTTCAGTTCAGTCACTCAGTCGTGTCCGACTCTTCGCGACCCCATGAACCGCAGCACGCCAGGCCTCCCTGTCTATCACCATCTCCCGGAGTTCACTCAGACTCACGTCCATCGAGTTGGTGATGCCATCCAGCCATCTCATCCTCTGTCAATGCACAAGGGTCCCCTTTTCTCTAAGTCCTCACCAACACTGGTTATTTCTTTTTCTTTCTCTCTCTCTTTTTTTTTTTTTAAATAGCCATTCAGACAAATGTGAGATGATATCTCATTGTGGTTTTGACTTGCATTTCCCTAATGATTAGTTATAATGGGCATCTTTACATATGCCTATTGGCCATTTGTGTGGCTTCTTTGGAAAACTGTCTATTTAGATCCCCTGTCCAGTTTTTCCATGAATTGTCTGTGTGATACTGAGTTTTATGAATCTTTATATATTTTGGATATTAACTGCTCATCTAACAAACCATTTTCAAGTATTTTCTCCTATTTTATAGGTTGTTTTCATTTTCTTGATGGTTTCCTTTGCTGTGCAAAAGTTTTATAATTTGATGTAATTCCATGTTTGAATTTTTGTTTTTATTGCCATTGCCTGAGTCATCATATTGAAAAAAATATTGCTAAAGATTGATGTTAAAGTGCTTGTTGGCTATGTGTCTGCTAGGAATCTTATGATATCAGGTTTTATGTTGAAGTCTTTAACTTAATTTGAGTTTATTTTTGTATATAGTAAATATAAGAACGTGGTCTAGTTTTGCTCTTTTGCATGCAGCTGTCAAACTTTTCCAACATCATTTATTTAAGAGACTGTCTTTCCTGACTGTATATTCTTGACTCCTTTATCATAAATTAATTGACCAATAAGTATGGACTTACTTCTAGGTCCTCTATTCTGTTCCAATTATCTATGTGTCTGTTTCTGTGTCCATACCATGTTGATTACTTGTTTTGATTACTATCACTTTGTTGTATAGTTTGAAGTCAGGGAGAATGATAAGTAGTGTTGTTCTTCTTTCTCAAAGTTACTTTGACTATTTGTATTTTCTTTCTTCCTTGCTTTTTTGTTTGGTTCCATATAAATTTCAAAATAATTGATTCTAGCTTTGTAGAAAAGGCTATGGATATTTTTATAAGGATTGTAATGAAACTATAGATTGCTTTTGGAGAGTTGGACATTTTAACAATATTAATTCTTCCAAACCATTAGAATAATTTCCACTTATTTGAGTTATCTTCAATTTATTTCATTAGTGTCTTATAGTTTTCAAAATATACATCTTTCACCTTCTAAGTTAAATTTATTCATAGGTATTTTAATTCTTTTTGATGTAATTATAAATGGGGTTGTTTTATTAAATTTTTTAATAGTTCATTATTAGCATATAGGAATGCAACATATTTTTGCACATTAATCATTTATCTTGCAAATTTACATAATTCATGTATTTTAATATATTTGGTGGCATCTTCAGAATGTTCTGTATATATGGTACCATGCCATCTGAAAATAGTGACAGTTTGACTTAATACTTTTCGATCTGAATTCCTTTTATTTTTCTTATAATATTGCTAGGTCTAGGACTTCCAATACTATAACTGAATAAAATTGGCAAGTGTGGGCATCCTTTTCTTTTATCCTTCAAGGGAACAATATCTTAGAGGAAAAGCTCTCAACTTTTAACTATTGAGTATGATGTTAGCTGTGGTTTTGTCATACATGGTCTCTATTATGTTGAGGTATATTCACTCTACCCAATTTTTCAGTTTTTAAAATTAATGGATTTAAATTTTTTCAAATGAATTTTGCTTCTATTACCTCCCTGCTCTCCAAATCTCATGCAGATTCTTCTTTTGCCTAATTCTAACCAGCATCACACAGAAAAAGTTTTCTGGAAAACATAGTTCCCAACTTAACAAAATTGACAATACAATTATTCAACACATTTTGCAACAAAAAATTAATTAGCCATCTATAAGTAGAAAAAAGAATGACAGACATTTTCATAGAATTACAAACTTGCATAAATTCCAAAACCTACTTGGAATCAAGCACTCCTAGATTTGAATTTTAGTATAGACTTTTACTATTTTCATGATCTTGGGCAAGTTACTTAATCCCTCAGAGTCTTGTTTTCCTTGTTCATAAAATAAAGAAAATGATATTCAACTAAGACTTGTTTAAGAATAAATATTATAATATATATACATTTCTCAAGATAATGCCTAGTTCATTGAGAACCTCAATAAATCATTCCCTTTGATGATATCGCCACTGATAATTTGTAAAGATATTTAGATATTATAACCTCCTAGGAACTTTTAAAGTATACTGAATCAGAGGCTTACCTGATGTTTCAGAGGTTAAGACTTCATGCTTCCATTGCAAGGGGCATAGGTTCAATCCCTGGTTGGGGAATTAAGATCCCCGCATGCTGTGTGGCACAGCCAAACTAGTAATAATAACAATAAAATATACTAATCCAGACTCTGCCCAGAGAGATTCTGATTTGTTTAGTGTATTTCCCTGTCAATAAGGCAGTAAGGGACCAGTTGAATCAGTATACCTCTACTTTACAAAATTCTTGTCATAGACTAAAGTCACCTTCTATTAACTTACTCTAGACCAGAACCCTTTGCTTACAAGTTTTGCTTACTTTTTACATATTCCAGACATGTCTGAATGGTGTATGCTAGCATTTGTTAAATTTACTATCACTCTGATGACCTGAAGAAGTCCCTAAAAGGGATATAAGGAACATCTCCATTTTCACTGACAGTATTTTGGGAAGCTGGTCCTGTAGAAATATTCATTTTTTTCCTTTAGATTCTTGCTAGTCATAGTTCCTGTAGGTGACTTTATAATGACCTTTGTACCACTGGGTTGAATAAGAGACATCCTTACTGTACCCACCTCATTACTGATTACAGAAGGACAAAATCTCATACCAACCAGAAATTTAAATGCGAGATCACTGTGTTGGATTAATTCACAGGTATGCTGAATGCAGTATGAGTGAAGAGATGTGAAAATTCGCTTCTTAGGATTCAGTGGGAAGACAACTACTAATCTTCAAGTTGTAGATGAGTTCCTTTCCATTGGCAGGCACTTTTTAATGCTTTAAAAGTTTAATACTCTCCAGGGAGGAGTTAAATGTACTTTTTAAGTGCCATTTGTTATGAATTACAGGAAAGTGAAGTGGAAATGGGAACACTAGGGTCACAGTGTGTTGTTATTGAAAATGAATCCCATTTTACCTGTACTCCACAGTATTCATATATTTTTCATAAAATGAATTCATCCATATTTTAAGGTATAAGATTGACAACAACTTTCAGATCTGCCCTTCTCTGATGTGCAGGCTTTTTTTTTTTTTTTTTCTTTTGTGTATGTGTTAACTGTTCAATTGTTAAAGTTGTGTTTTCTAAGATTGCCCTACTACAATGAAGCCTATGGCATTTTTTGAACTAAACTGGTGATCTGAATAGTGAAAATCAGAAAAAAAGAAAGGCACAGAGATTAAAATATTATGTTTGGGGACATGTGCCACAGTCAAAACTTTGGAATAAAGCTGAGAAATAAGCACTCTCAGCAGGTAGTTTGAATTATGGGGAAAAATCAAATTCCTTTATGTATTTCTCCAGGTTTAAATAAAATAGTTTTGTGAGATTCTTCACCCATAGATATCAGCTTTAAGTGGCTCTTCCTTCCTTCACCTTGTCTTCAAATTCTGGCAATAGTTAATGAATGCAGTAAGTATTCACTGAGTATCTACAATGTGCCAAGAACTGCTTTAGCCAATAGTGAAGACACAAAGTCCATGATCTCCTGTGAATTATAGTTAGTTCATCCTTACAATGAGGGTTGTGATTTGTTGGCAAAATCTTTATCCATTATAGGCTTTTTAGAGGTTGCCATCTTTCTTTCAGACACATACTTCTCCCCTGAGACTCAGCTGGTGCCCATTCCTTATTCATGAGAATCTGAAATCCTTCTCAGATATTGCTGTAGATATAATAATAAACATTTTAAAAGATATCAGTTGTCAAAACCAACTTGTACCAGTGACTCTTCCAGTTACTTACATGTGTCATTTTATTTGATTCTCAGAATAGCACTAAGAAGTAAACTATTTGGCCCATTTTCCTATACTGAAGAGAGTTTAAGAAGCCAAAGCACTTGTCCAAGGCTACTTGGCAAGTAGCAAGACCAGCTGGGAATTGAATTCAAAAGAGTCTACTAACTAGAATTCTAGACCCTTAATCCAAAACTGAATATTACTTCTCACATATGTAAGTATTCTCTTTTAAAAATATATAGATACAATGAATAAGTAAATCTCCGCTTGTTTAAAGAGACATAAATTAAGTAAATGTCAACATGTTTAAAGTGATTTCATAGCATAATAGCTTTATTTTCACTATATTTTTCCATTTTAAAAGTATAACTGTTCTGATATCTGGGGTGGTACTCAAAATTATTTAATATTTAAAAGCAGTTCCTATACTGAAAAATAAATATATGTTGAGAAATACTGTACTGTACTTCAGGCTTCTGAGGGTAGTGAATTATGACTTGGTTCAATTTCGCATTTCAAGTGCTTAGCATATTATCTGTCATGAAGAAGGAGGGTGATAAATGTATATATGTATAGATACATGAATCCCATCACTAAGTAGAATAGTGGCCCAGACATTTAGCATATAACATATATGCAACATGTATTAAAGTAAAATGAATAATTGGAAAACAGTGTTTGTTGATAAATAAAGGAGAATGTGGGAGGCAAATGTCAATACTAAACAGAGAGTTGGACAAGTTGAAAAGGGCAAATGCTTTTTTTGCATTTTTCCTGTTTTCTTAAAACTGATAAAAAAGAGGACTCATCTCAACAAATTAAAATGAATAAAATCATTACTGAAATTTAACTGCTTGGTTGACATTGGTATGCATTTTGTTTTTCTCCATTGCCTAACCAGATATAGTTATTTAAATTTCATACATGCAACACAGAAAAAAAAATTATATTTTATCTGAGGAGAGAGCATTTAGAGATTTGAGACCCCAAGATAATTGCTTTTCTACTTGGTAATTACATGGAGACCAATGAGTGGTAATGAATATTTCCAAGATATCACATTTTTATGTTTCTTTGTTTTTGTTTTTCTCTTAAAATTTTTTCTAATGATTTTCATTAAACACTTCTACATTCTTGAGACACTAGAGGAAATTTAATATCCTCAAATTAAGGAAAACAAACAAAACATAGAAAAACACTTAGCAAAATTAGTTTTATTGAATTGTAAATATTTGCATTATGATTTGAAGGTTTTGTTTCTTTTTCCCCCCTCCTTAAGACAGATTTAATAGAGGAAAAAGTGCACCCCAGGAGAATGCTCTAAGCTTTCACAGTTCTTGTCTAAAGTGAATGGTGTTTCATTAATTTCATATAAAATCTTCTTATGTGACAGTATAATTATAATACTATACAGCTTAGCTAGATGGCTTTAAATGATCTGCCAGTATAACCCTAGAAATGAAAGGTCATACAGGGTAAAAGTGTAAAATTAGATAGCCAGTGGAAATTTGCTGTATGACTCAGGGAACTCAAATCTAGTGCTCTGTGACAAGCTGGGGGGCGGGGGGAGGTTCAAGACGGAGAGGACATATATATTCCTATGGAATATGCTGATTCATGTTGATAAATGACAGAAACCAACACAATATTGTAAAGCAATTATCCTCTGGTTAAAAATAAATAAGTTTTTTTAAATTATGATAAATGCTAAAAAGGGAGTCTTTAAGCTTCCATTTTGAAACCTAAGTACTCTTGGCAAGGGACAAAATTGCTGATATGTTTCTACATTTAAGATGGCTCCCGTTGCTCATAGTGGAATTACAGCTCAGTGTGATGTCTCTAATTTTTTGAAATGCCAGTTCTTCAGTTTACACTTCTGTTTGCTTTAGGTAAGAACCTAGGAAAAAATATACCGATCGAGGAGGTAACACGGGTAGAGAAGATAACACACTCCATGCTTTGATATGAGGTGGGAGGAATGTAGTTCTGGATATTAGAAAGTTACTCAATAAACTGGAGACCCACAGAGAATGTGGTGGGCAAAATTTCTGCCCATTAAGAGCAGCTTTCTTTAGTGTATCCCTAAGAGCACATTGATATTCAGACCTCTCCTCAAGGCATTAATTGACTATTTCAGTACTACTCATTTGAATGTAACCACATCCATGCATTTTCTAGCAGATTGGACTACCTATTGTTTTTTTTTTTTTTTTAATTTTATTTTTACTTTATTTTACTTTACAATACTATATTGGTTTTGCCATACATTGACATGAATCCACCATGGGTGTATACGAGCTCCCAATCCTGTTGTTTTTAAAGAAAGTTATAGGTAAAAGAGAAATTTAGCTATGAGTATAATCTCAATATAATGAGCAATCAAATTTCTTCTGTTTGGTGTATATAGGTCTCTGCTCTGTGAAATCCCTCAGTGTTTGCCTCCTCAGCACAGGTAGTTGGGGAAAGAAGGATTCAGTCAAGAAACCTCAGGAATGGGAAACCAGAACTTGCGATCATTATCTTTCAGTTGCCCAGCATTCTATTCTAACTGGGATGGCCTCTATTGAACCGATTATTAAATAGTTACTATCTCAAAGATTTTTAATAACATTGAAAAATACTTAGGTTATAAGGTTTTTGGAACAGAGTTGAATGCAAAATTTAACCTAAATAGTGATTTACCTATATTTTAGGAAGCCACTTGAATATTTATAAAGAGGGAGGGTCAGGATGGGGAACATGTGTACACCCATGGCTGATTCATGTGAATGTATGGCAAAACCACCACAATATTGTAAAGTAATTAGCCTCCAATTAAAATACATTTTAAAAAATACTTGAAAAACAGAGTAAAAACTGACTATTTTGATGGTCACTGTGATGATTAATTGTATGTGTCAACTTGAGTGGCCTAAGGAATGCCCAGATAGCTGATAAACCTCATTCCTGTGAGTGTCTATAAAGCTGTTTCTGGAAAAGATTAGCATTTGAATTAGTAAAGAAGACAGTCTCACCAATATGGAGAGGTGTCATCCAATCCTTTTGAGGGCCTGAATGAAACAAAAGGGTGGAGGAAGGGCAAATTTACTCTTTTTCTTAACCTGGGTCATGAGTCGTCTTCTACCCCCAAAGATAGATAGCTCTCCTGATTCTTGGGCCTTTGGATATGGACTGGGACTTAAATCTAGTTCTGGTTCCCAGTCCTTTTGTATGGTGTATGTTAGTCTCTCAGTTGTGTCTGAGTCTTTGTGACCCCATGGACTGTAGCCCGTGAGGCTCCTATGTCCATGGGATTCTCTAGGCAGGAATAGTGGAGTGAGTTGCCATTTCCTGTTCCAGGGATTGTAATTGAGATTGAATTACAAAACCAGCTTTCCTGATTCTCTAGTTGGCAGAGAGCAGGTCATGGGACTTAGCTCCACAATCATGTGAGCCAGTTCCTATAATAAATGTCACTATATCCTTTCATATAATCTATAATGTGTTATACATCCATAATCTATAATAATGCCATATGCCTATCTCTTTTACACATAAATAGCTCCTATTAGTTCTGTTTCTCTGAGGAACCCTGACTCTCACAGTCAGTTAATCAAAAAACTAGTTAAAGTAGGAAATCATAAAAATGAGTGTATAAGGAGACTAACTTTTTTTTTTACATTTAAAACATTCAAATGTTTATCCATTCATCAGTCTTTTAATTGGCTTCCTAAGTGGCTCAGTAAGTAATGTGCCTGCCAATGAAGGAGATATGGATTTGATCCCTGGGTTAGGAAGATCCCCTGGACAAGCAAATGGCAACCCACTCCAATGCCTCCAAGATTCTTGCTTGGGAGATCCCACAAATAGAGGATTCTGGTGGGTACAGTCCATGGGGTCTCAATATATTCAGACATGATTTAGCAACTAAATAAAACCAATCTTTGAATGAGGCAAACACTTCCTATAGATCTGGGACGTAGAAAGAAATTGTCATCTTGTAGGTCATGTGTACATAATGCATTACTTACAATGTTCCTTTAGTGTGAGAACTTTAAACACTAACAAAGTTGACTGTAGTCTGCTGCTGCTGCTGCTAAGTCGCTTCAGTCGTGTCTGACTCTGTGGGACCCCATAGACAGCAGCCCACCAGGCTTCCCCGTCCTTGAGATTCTCCAGGCAAGAACACTGGAGTGGGTTGCCATTTCCTTCTCCAATGCATGAAAGTGAAAAGTGAAAGTGAAAGTGAAGTCGTGGTCCGACCCTCAGTGACCCCATGGACTGCAGCCTTCCAGGCTCCTCCATTCATGGGATTTTCCAGGCAAGAGTACTGGAGTGGGGTGCCTTTGACTGTAGTCTACATTTTTGTAATTGTTTTCTCCAAACCATTTGAAGATATCTTGCCATACTTAGTTTAATAGCAAATTTTTCAATGATTTTATTTATTTACAAAAGGATTCAGCTTACTTTTCATGAAAAAAACCAACAACCTTTCATGTTTATATTTCATAAGTTTGTATAATAGTTCATTACATTATTATGTAGTTAAATTACCTATTTGATTTACATCATTATGTATCACAAGCATAATCATAGCTGGCATCATCAGGTTTGGAAGCAGTGGAATAATTTTTGTGTCTGTTCTAAAGTATCTATACTTCAGTAAAATTTAAATTTATTTATTTAAATATTTATTGATTGATTCAAATTTTATTAACTGCTCTATTAATAGTTTACAGTTCTGAAAGTCAGCAAATTGGGAGCTAGCTGGACCCCATTGAAAAATTGCCTTAATCTTTTTCCTTCATTTATGAGTCAAGGGAATTGCATGGCAATAATTGGAACACAGTTTGAAGGATTTATATATATATATAAAGGATTTATATATATATATATATATATATATATATATACACACAAAGCAGTAAGTAAAAGGGTCATATTTGGCTCCAAGTAAGTCAGGACTTCTGAACCATCAGAAACAGGAAGTCCCCTAAGATGCAATGACAAGGAGACAGATTAAAGTGGCAATTATTCCTCTACGCTGGAATAAGCATTTTTTTTCATCCTAAGTATTCTAAGAAAATAACAAAAATATTCCAGAAACACTGTCTACCCAATATAAATAAATAAGAGATATTAACATTTCTATGATATGTAAGAAGGCTCCCATTGCCAAACAATCTTAGAATATTTTATATATTAATGCCATTCCCTTCACTAGATGTGAAGAAAAGGTTCCAAACAAGACTGATTTGGAAAGAAAGATTTTTCACAAAGATTTTATTTGTGAAACACTTTTCAAGTCTATTTCCATTAGTTCCATCCTCCAACTCATGCTCACCCCCAGGACGCAGGGGGAGAATAAGACAGGAAGAGATTATACTTTCCAAACAAAAAGCAATAATCACCACAACAGAAAAGCAAACAACAAACCTTCTCTTGACTTTACACTCTGCTGGAGTCCTGACCTCATTTCATAGCCAAAGGCCTAGAAAGAGTTCTCAGTACTTGCTATCTTTCTCCTATTCTTTTTTTCTTTTTCTTCTTTTGGCCACACCTCATAGGACTGGAAACACAGAATCTCAACCACTGGACCACCAAGGAAGACCCCCAATAGTCTTTTAAATTTGTTCTAAACAAGTTTTCTACACTAATAATCTGCAGATGCTGCTCCAGTCAGAGTAATGACTTCCACATTGCTAAGTCCAGTGGTAAATTGTCAGCCCACACTCGACTTGACCTATTGACAACATTTGACTCAGTTATTCTACCTTCTCCTTTGATATTCATTTTCACCTGACTTCTGGAAAAACATGAAGTTCCTGGTTTAACTTTTATCTCAGGGACAACTCTTTCTAAGTCTAATTTCTTAATTACCCAACCCCTAACTGTTAGCGTATCCCTGGGAATGATCCTCCTGATACTTAAAACTCCCTAGAGGATCTTACCTAGTCTCAAGATTTTAAATATCCTTTCTATGCTGTTGTTGCTTAAAATTGTATAACTGCCTACACACACTGGGTCCATCTCCTTCTACCCTACAGTCTATCTCTACAAAGAAGCTATAGTGATTCTTTTAAACAGCTTCTGGGATCATGTTACTCTTCTTTCTGTTTGAAACTCTATCGGCTTCCTGCCTTGTTATAAAATGAAAGTCCATATTAGAGATCAGGGCCCTGTTCCTCTTAGCTTGACCACTGGCTCCAACCACTTTGACCTTCTTTTTCTTCTTTGACCTGAGAAAGCACATTTCTGTCTTGGGGTGTTAGCACTGGCTGTTCCATCAGCCTGAAGTACTCTCCCATTAACCTGTAATACTCTAATACTCTTCCCTAATTTTATGGGTATGAATAGCCTTTTCATTATTTTCAGTATTTTTTCAAATGTACTTCTTTATTGAATACCCTATTAAATAACACTACCTCCCTCCTCAACATTATCCATCTTCTTTACTCCCTTATTTTCCTTTGTAGCTCTATTTACCATATAACACCTGAGTGAGTTGACAGTAGCGTGTATATATAAGTACACACTAGTGAGTGCACTTGTGTATATTAAAGGACACTCTCCCTTCTGACAGTGGAAGAAGTATGACTCTCTAATTTAAAATTATGGATTGGTTTGCGAACAGTAGCATGGAAAGCTGCTTTCTCCTCAACAGTGCTACTGAACTTGAACAAGAGATTCTCATCGTTGGAATTTTACTTAGTCAATCTGTGATACACTTGACAAACAGCTGTTAGGGTTCAGAAAATGTAGTTCTGGGAAGCAATCATATCAAAAATTTCAAAACTGTTCTAGATTATTGTTTGACCATTTATATTTTTGAATATAACCTTAAAGGCAATAGTGATATTGTTAGGGGAAGCACACTGATTGAAACCACCCACCCTGGCCAGGCACCATAGTAACCATTTGCATGAGTCGTTTTATGACAGGAGATCCTGATAAGGAATACGGAACTAATAAGCCACCACCAACTGGAAGAATTCAGGAAAGGTCTAAAGGAGACACTGCATGTCCGTCCACTTCCCTGAATCCCTCTCGCTAGCATCCATCTTGGCTGAGCGATGCGTGTGCCACCAGGAAAGACTGAATTAGAATGATTGGCCAAAGACCACCCGGAAACTAATCCCATCACCATAAAACCCCAAGACTGCAAGCCACGCGGCAGAGCAGTTCTCCTGGGTTCCCTTACCCTGCTGCTCTCCACCCGGGTGCCCTTTCCCAATAAAATCTCTTGCTTTGTCAGCATATGTGTCTCCTCGGACAATTCATTTCCGAGTGTTAGACAAAAGCCCAGTTTTAGGCCCTGGAAGGGGTCTACCTTTCTGCAACAATATTAGCAATTACCATTCTTAAGAATTCCATATAAAATGGAGGATTTTTGTGTATGTGCTTTATTATCTCATTTAATCTTCTCATGAACTCTTCAGTGTACATATCATTATCTTGATTTTCAAGGTGAAAAAAACTGAGCTTCAGCAGGTTAAGTAACTTGCTGTCTGACACTTGGGAAATGGCAAGGCTGTCTGACAACTAACAATATGTTCTTTCCCCTCATTGTAACTTGTCATTATAAAGAACAGTAGAGATTGGTGGGTGTGTGAAACACAGCAGCTTTCCTGGTTCAAATCACAAAGCATTTTTCCAGATTTTGGAAATATACATATTTCCATGTGTCTCTTTACTGTTAACCTCTAGTTAACCTCTAATGTTAACCTCTAGTGAAGGAAAATTGTTAGGAAAAAAAGAAAACATAAACATATGTATTTTGCAGACATGATGATGATAAGCAAATTTATGAAAAGAAGTATCTAGCCCTTAAGAAATGAACCTGATTTGTTAGCAAGCATGCTAATGAACAAAGACTTTGCACATTGTCTTTATCTCCCAATTCCTTATTTATATACTGGTACATATGATCTTGTACAGTCATAGTCTTGTGAAATAGTATGTGGATTTTTTACTACCTAGTATTATTTTTTAGCTTTACTACCTATGATGGAAAAGTACAAGAGATTTTCTAATCAAAAACACTTGGAGTTTTATTCCAGGATGAGTGCCTCTCAATATGTGGTCATTGTTCTCAGTACTTGTATAGGCAAGAAGGTATTCACTTCATCAGTCACTGTTCTGACACCAGAGAGATTCCCAAGGCAAGAATGAAAGCTTGATAGATCTGCTAGCAATGCAGGAGACAAAAATACATTTTTTTCATCCCTTTAAATGGCTGAGTCCAAGAACATAGTTCCCAAATCCAAATACAATTTCACCAGGTAGTCATATACATGAAATGAGAGGTGGGGGGAGGGGGGGAAACTGGATGAAAGGAATGCTGGCTGCATGAGAAATCTGTAGAATGCACCGTGATTATAATGGCTATATGACAACTGCAGCAACTATAAAATGTTACAGCAGAAAATTATTTTTTTTTTAATACAGTGATGTAGTAGTATATAATATAGGAATTGCTTTTAGCAAAAAGATAATACTGCTGCCTCATCAGACCCTGGTGGTACAGTACAGGAAGAAAAAGGAAGAAAACATGTATGTGATAGATGTCCATACACAAATGCTAAGACAGCAAGGAGTCAGTTTAATTAACCCTAGGAGAATGCCCTGAATACACTTAATATATATTTGTTTCGTATATCTTTATTAATATATGAAAATTATATAATAAATTGGATGAAGTTGGTTTAACCTTTTTAAATAAGTGTGAAACTGCTTCAGTGAAGCTCAGTTCAGTTCAGTTGCTCAGTCGTGTCCGACTCTTTGCGACCCCATAGACTGCAGCATGCCAGTTTCCTTGTCAACCACCAATTCCCAGAGTTTACTCAAACTCATGTCCATTGAGTTGGTGATGCCATCCAACCATCTCGTCCTCTGTCATCTCCTTCTCCTCCCACCTGCAATCTTTCCCAGCTTTAGGGTCTTTTCAAATGAGTCAGTTCTTTCATATCAGGTGGCCAAACTATTGGAGTTCTGCTAACAGTCTAATAAATGGGCACCTATAATGGGACAGGTGGGTTTGGTGACTAATAACGTAGGTAGTGGAATCAGACAGATCTCAGCTCTACTATTTAGTGTAACATTCACCCTGTGGATGAACTGGAGGACCTTTCTTTTTGATATTTATTTATTTGTTTGGCTGTGCTTGGTCTTAGTTGCCTCATGTGGGATCTTCGATCTTCATTGTGGCACACAGATTCTTCCAGTTGCTGTGCTAGAATTCTTAGTTTTGGCATGTGGGATCTAGTTCCCTAACCAGGGATGGAACCCGGACCCGCCTCACAGGAAGGACAGAGTCTTAGTCACTGGACCACCAGGGAAGTCCCCGTGGGGCATTTCTACATTGCTTGATTCTCCAGTTCCTCAGTCAGTGAGGACAACAGGGTAGGTACATTAAACATGCCTAATACCATGCCTTTCACATAATAGAACTTAAGGGAGTTTAGAAATTATGATCAATTGTTATATTTGATTGACTTCTCTGTTATCTCCTTTTTTCCCCTTTCTTTCAGTTAGCTTTAAATTAGAGAATCTTCTGCTTACAATTTATTATTTGCTTTTATTTCTGGCATCAGAGACATTAAATCTCTTTTGGAAGAATATAACTTGAAAGATGTTAGTCATGTCAGTGTGTTACCAGGAAGGAGTGGGCCTGAACATTTCTTTGGCCTAACAGAGGTTCTTTCCCCATAACTTTTGAAGTGTCAAGATCTGAGATCATTGAGAAAGGGGTGATGAAATTGTTAGTAAGACCATGAAGACTCCTGGGAAGAAGGCATTAAGATTCTGATCTTTCTTTTTTTTTTTTTTAACAAAGTCCAATTCATTGAAGTATAATATGTAGGCAAGAAAATCTTGAATTTTAAATGTACTTCTTTGACCCTTTCACTTTCAATGTTAAAACTATTAGATGGCAACTCTGACATGCTAATAGGGCTTCCCAAGTGACTCAGTGGCAAAGAATCTACTTGCTGATGCAGGAGACAGGGGTTTGATCCTGGGTTGGGATGATCCCCTGGAGAAGGAAATGGAAACTCACTCCAGTATTCTTGCCTGGGAAATCCCATGGACAGAGGAGCCTGGGGGGCTACAGTCCATGGGGTCACAAAGAGTCAGACACAACTGAGTGACTGAAAAACAAGAAGTGTGGATCTGACACACTAGTTTGGGTCTTACTGAGGCCATCAAGCAGGAAAAGAGACCACAGGCCCTTGATGGGAAACTTAGCTTGAGAAGAAGAGAGGAGGATTATTACTTGGAGTCAATATCTGAGTCTCTGAGCTGTGTTAGGGGAATAACTACCTATAGTTTTCTGCAATTGCTTTAGGCTAAAGCTTGAAAATGCAAGTGTTCTGAATGTTCCTTGGAGAAAAAATGTGAAAAATATACAAATGTATGTGAATTTAAGATTCTTCCAATAAGCACAAAAAATGTAGCTTTGCAAAGTCTCCTTTACCAGAATACAAGGAAACAGTGACTGAAATGAACTGCAAGAAGAGTGACCTCCTTTTCTTTCCATTTACAGCATAAGGCAAGCATGCTAGAGAGCAGAGATTTCTAAGGCAGTGGAAAGCTTCTCAGTTCTTTCTCCGTGAAGCATTTGTGTCCATGACTAGGCCCTTGCCCTGAGTTGTTAATGTGGGGTTATGAACCTATCAGAGTAAGTAGGAGAAAGCAGGAAAGGAACAAGGAACAATTTTTCAGTAGTGTGTCAGAGGATTATATTGATCTAAATATTGAAAATATGTGATCTTATTTTAAATCTGAAGGTTGCAAAATGAAATACATATAATAGATACATATATGTATTTACATTCATATTCACATAATCATTACATTATTATTACTATGATTACTGTAATCTTTAGGCACAAATCCAGATGTTATTAAGTATACAAAAATGAACTAAACTTCCTGTAACCACAAGGAATTTATTGTGTATTAAATAATGTAGACATTTGCAAATAACTTTTCATTATGTGAGTTGAGGCTATTGAGCTGGGTTGTGGAAAATCTTTAGGATTTCTGCAAGCAGAAATAGTTGAGAGGAATTCTCAGTAACCAGTGGGATTACCATATGCAGAAAGAAAATTTCAAAAATCATTTGAGAGAACAATGAGGAGTTTGGTATGTCCGGTTAATGGGTGAATTCATCAGTAGTTAATACGAGTGAGGGAACCAATAGCCAAATCTTAGAAAGCCTTAGGAACTTGGACTTTCATTGTATGTGATGGTTTGTGAACCGGGAATGGCATGATATGAGCCATGTCTTAGGCCAGTTAGATTTTTGGTCAATATGTGAAGCACTGAAAAAAAGGACAGAGTGATTGGCTGGAGTTTTAGTGGCCTTCCATCTCCTGTTTACTCAGTTCTTGCATCTCCAATAGTACTTTCCAAAACCAGGACTCTGAATGTTCCTCTTCCATGAAAGCGTTAGTCACGCTTTCATGAAAGAGTTAGTCCTGTCCAGCTCTTTGCAACTCCATGGACTGTAGCCCGCCAGCCTCCTCTGTCCATGGAATTCTCTAAGCAAGAATACTGGAGTGGATAGTCATTCCCTTCTCCAGGGGGTGACCCATGGATTGAACCCACTTTCCTATACTGCAGGCAGATTCTCTATCATCTGAGCCACCGAAGAAGCATCTCTTTCATATGTAGAATAATACCATGGGCTAAATCCAATAAAGTCTTAAAGTGATCCTAGTGTGTGCATTGAGATGAGTGAAGTGAAGTCAGGCACTTACTGAGTTCCTGTTGTATTCTTGAGTTGCTTCCATATGCAAAATATCCAGAAATTAAAGTATGCTTTTTTTTTCCTTCATAATGATTCCATGGGTATTTAGGAACAGTTTGCCTCTTTTTCCTGTGATTGTTACGTTGGGTGCTTTTGTTACTGTTATTGTCTCTCTGCCAACTATCACTCATGTACTGATGTGACAGCTGTGTAATTCACTAAATTGTTGGCAGGCCTTCACAATCCAATTAAACAATACTGTCTAATTAGTCCTGGTCATAAAATCCATAGGGAGAGTATGGAAAAAGTGACTGTGATTGACTGAAGTGAGAGAGAATGCTCAAACTGTTGAACAGTGTCTCAGGCTATTTCTTATATGTGTGCATATATACAAATTTGGGTGTATGATGTGTGTGTATACATAGACATGTTTATATTACACGTGTGATCCTCTTTAAACATTTCTAATTTCATTACACAAAGAGAATAAAAGTTCTATCTAGTTGAGGGGTAGAAAAGAAAAGATTCTGATAGTCCTTTACACTGGGATTATTTTTTGTAAGTTTTTTTGAGATGTAATTCACATACCATACAATTTACCCATGTAAAGTATAAAACTCAACTGCTCTTAGTATATTCACAAAGTTGCTCTATCCTCACCGTAATCAATTTTAGAGTATTTTTATTAGCTCAAAGAGAAATCCTATACACATTAGCTTTTGCCCTTGTACCCCATTTTTCCATCTAGTGACAGCCCCAGGCAATCACTAAGCTACTATGGATCTGCCTATTCTGGACATCTCATATAAATAGAATCATACTGTGGTTCTTCTTTTGTGACTAGTTTCTTAGCATTGTGTTCAAAGTTCATCCTGCTGTAGCATGCATCAGAATCCATTTCTTCTGATTGCTGAATAATATTCCATTGTATACATATATTTTATTTATCCTTTCAGGAATTGATGGATATTTGGACTATTTTCACCTTTTGGCTAATAGAAATAATTCTGTCCTAAACATTTGTGTGCAAATTTTTGTATGCACATATGTTTCCATTTTTCTTGGGTATGTACCAGAAGTGAAATTACTGGAGCATATGATAACTCTATGCTTAACATTAACAGCAGCTGTTAGATTGTTTTTCAAAGTGACTGCACTATTTTGCATTCCCACTATCAGTGTGTGAGGGTTCCAAATTTTCTACATTCTCACCAACACTTATTATCATTTTTATTCTAGCCATTTTAATGATTTTGAAGTGGTACACTGTGGTTTTGCTTTGCATTTCTCTAAGGAATAATGATATGAACAACTTTTCATGTGTCATTTGTATATATATTTGGAGAAATATATGTTCGTATCACTTACTTCCAAATTGAGTGGTTTGGCTTTTTGCTGTTCAGTTCAGTTCAGTCACTCAGTAGTGTCCTACTCTTTGTGACCCCATGAATCACAGCACGCCAGGCCTCCCTGTCAACCCCAACTCCCGGAGTTCACTCAGACTCACGTCCATGGAGTCAGTGATGCCATCCAGCCATCTCATCCTCGGTTGTCCCCTTCTCCTCCTGCCCCCAATCCCTCCCAGCATCAGAGTCTTTTCCAATGAGTCAACTCTTCGCATGAGGTGGCCAAAGTACTGGAGTTTCAGCTTTAGCATCATTCCTTCCAAAGAAATCCCAGGGCTGATCTACTGAAACCAGCTTGAACATCAGGGAGTTCACGGTTCACGTATTGCTGAAGCGTGGCTTGGAGAATTTTGAGCATTACTTTACTAGTGTGTGAGATGAGTGCAATTGTGCGGTAGTTTGAGCATTCTTTGGCATTGCCTTTCTTTGGGATTGGAATGAAAACTGACCTTTTCCAGTCCTGTGGCCACTGCTGAGTTTTCTGTTGTTACATTTTAAGATATAAATTTTTTGTATTCTAGATACAATTCCCCTTTCATATATGTGACTTGCAAATATTTTCACTCAGTCCATTGGTTGTATTTTTATTTTCTTGATAATGTCTTTTGAAACACAATGTTTTTTTCTTTGATGAACTACAGCTTATCTACTTTGTTGTTTGTGTCTTTGTTTTGAAACTATAATTTTTCAGAAGACCAATATACTTATTTTCTCCACGTTGGAAATGGCTAGGTTTTCTCTCATTCAGCAGTGGTAATACAAGTAGTGGATCCCTAGCACACTGGAACACTGTGGTAAGAAAGATTCTGAAGCTAATTCCACATTTATCAGGTGATAATGTTTGTCAGGGAAACAGGAATTGATAGTATTCTGTATCTTTATCATACATTCACATAATTGATGTTTTATTAAAAAAAAAAACTATTATTTTCCTTGACTGTCTAAGAAGAAAAGTTGTGGTATGTAGTTTGAAAGGGATTTAATGAGGAGAAAATTTAATCAGGATGACCTTCTTCCTCCTATTTTTTCTCTTCAGGACTGCCTTCTGCTTAATATTATTCATTTATTTAATGTTCTAGACACTTGTGATGTAGAGAATAAGACAGATGTGATACCTGCCCACAAGGACCACACATTACTTAGTAACCATCACTTCTTTCACACTTTTGGCCCACTGCCTTTCACCACCCTTGACCCTTGGATGCCAAATAGTTCTGGTATGATTATCTTAATACTGTTTGATCAAAGCATGTCCTCTGACCTACGTTTAAACTAGATGGCAAGACATACTCTTGGTGGCTAGGATCTGACAAAGGCAAGGAAGAAGATAAATATGGTGGACAGTAATACCCTAGGTAGTTTCTCAGAATAAATGGGTAGAATTAGGACATTCTAGTTCAAGCTGTTGGTTACCAGACATGGTTTCAACCCACCATAGTGTCTAGTTTGTGGGAACTATAATTATAGTGCTTCTTAGAGTCTTTCCAACCTCAAAACACAGCCAGAGAGACCTATTGTAGACACATTTTTTTTTTTAATTTAAATACTGTATTGGTTTTGCCATACATTGACATGAATCCACCACGGGTGTACATGAGTTCCCAATCCTGAATTACTGGTTGGGGCATAGACTTGGATAACTGTGATATTGAATGGTTTGCCTTGGAAACGAACAGAGATCATTCTGTCATTTTTGAGATTGCATCCAAGTACTGCATGTCAGACTCTTTGGTTGACCATGATGGCTACTCCATTTCTTCTGAGGGATTCCTGCCCACAGTAGCAGATATAATGGTCATCTGAGTTAAATTCACCCATTCCAGTCCATTTTAGTTTGCTGATTCCTAGAATGTTGACGTTCACTCTTGCCATCTCTTGTTTGACCACTGCCAATTTGCCTTGATTCATGGACCTGACATTCCAGGTTCCTATGCAATATTGCTCTTTATAGCATTGGACCTTGCTTCTATCACCAGTCACATCCACAGCTGGGTATTGTTTTTGCTTTGGCTCCATCCCTTCATTCTTTCTGGAGTCATTTCTCCACTGACTTCCAGTAGTATATTGGGCACCTAATGACCTGGGGAGTTTCTCTTTCAGTATCCTATCATTTTGCTTTTTCATACTGTTCATAGGGTTCTCAAGGCAAGAATACTGAAGTGGTTTGCCATTCCCTTCTCCAGTGGACCACATTCTGTCAGACCTCTCCACCATGACCCTTCCGTCTTGGGTTGCCCCACGGGCATGGCTTAGTTTCATGGAGTTAGACAAGGCTGTGGTCCTAGTGTGATTATATTGACTAGTTTTCTGTGAGTATGGTTTCAGTGTGTCTGCCCTCTGATGCCCTCTTGCAACACCTACCATCTTACTTGGATTTCTCTTACCTTGGGTGTGGGGTATCTCTTCACAGCTGCTCCAGCAAAGTGCAGCCGCTGCTCCTTACCTTGGACGAAGGGTATCTCCTCACCGCCGCCCTTCTTGACCTTCAAAGTGGGATAGCTCCTCTAGGCCCTCCTGCGCCCGCGCAGTCACCGCAGGAACGGCTCTGAGGAGCCACCCCGTGTCCGAGGTCAGGGGCAGCAGCCGGGAGGAGCAACCCCATGCCCGAGGGCAGGGGCAGCAGCAGGGAGGAGCACCCCCACATCTAAAGAGCTGAGTAACATCCCCCCTCAATTCTGCCAGCTTTGTGGTGGTTTTGACAAGAAGTCATGAGCAAGAATCTTACAAAGAGGAAGGGGAGCTTCAGAGGACAATGGTGAGGGCTTCCAAGTCCAGCTTCCCTTTTCATGTGAAAAATTTCCCTCCCATTGTTGACCTCAGAGGATTTGGGTTTTGCCTTTTTAAGGAAGAAGGCAATCTTACTAATTTATAAAAATCTCCAGTGGGGAAAGGAGTAGGTCCTTGAGTTTGATGATGAGTGATCACTAGAAACAGTGAAAGTGAAAGTCTCTCAGTTGTGTTGGTTTCTTTGCAATCCCATGGGCTATACAGTCCCTGGAATTCTCCAGGCCAGAATATTGGCAGCCGTTTCCTTCTCCAGGGTATCATCCCAACCCAGGGATCGAACCCAGGTCTCCCACATTGCAAGCAGATTCTTCACCAGCTGAGCCACCAGAGAAGGCCAAGAATACTGGAGTGGGTAGCCTATCCCTTCTCCAGTGGATTGAGCAGTTTATATACAGATGAAGGAGAAATTCAGTGGGGAGGAAAGAAGGCTACAGGAATAGCGGAAGCAAAATGAAGAGGGAATCTACTTTCCCAAAGAAGGGGTTTGTTGGCCAAAGAAAACTCCAGTGATTCATAAAGTGTGGCAAGTAGAATTTCCCTTTTGCTATTAAACTTTCTTTCAAGCTAATTGTCCAAAACCATGCTAAATTTTATACTCTTTTAAATGGCATCACAGAGGTAAAGCTTGGTAGGATGCAGAAGTCTTAGCATAAGGGACTATCAGATGACTCAGATAAACAAACACAGCATGAAGAATGAGCTGGTGGGGGAGGGAGAAGAGAGAGAAAAATGACGTCAATTTCTGTTGACATAACTGTTCATTCACCATGGTGGCAAAGTAATATCGTTTTACATAACTGAGCAGGTTCTACAGTTTAGACTTTTAATAAATCAGTTTTAAAATTATTGAACTTATTTGCAAATTTTTAAATAAATAACCCTCCATGGTTATTTATTCTAATGTGCAGTAACATTATTCTTACCATAACCTGATCTGCTTTTCTTGGTTTATAACTGTGCTCACAATAAAATAAAGCATATCTTTCTAATCACATTAAGATATATTTACTTAATTCATTTGGTGTAATTTTCCATAAACAGAATACAGTTTCTAAATGCTGTTTTAATGATCCAGAGAAGTGGAAAATAGTTTCAATTGCATTAACCAAAAATCTTTGCAGATTTTAATGACTCCAGTTGGAGAATGAACTATATAGTATGTCTAATGGAAAAGATAGATTTTTAAAAGACATATTTACCAATTGTAAAGAATCTGAAAAATGCAGAAAGTGTAAAGAAGAAAATGCCAGTTGTTCTCATTCACCTCCCTCTTACTCAGAAATAACAGTTCACTTTAGTGTGAGGAGAGGATAGTGTCATGGACTTTGAGGAACTATCAACGTGGAAAAGACGTATTCTGATTGAGAATCAGACTCAAATGTATCTTCAGTATTATTGATGCATATTTACCTCTCTAGACTAAGCTCTCTGTAAGCAGAAACCATATCTACATTTGGTCTCTATGCACTTCAGTGTCTGGTGTGTGGTAAGAGTTCAGTTAATAGTCACTGAAAGAATGATATTTATCAAGTTAGGGCTTGGAGTTTCAATTAACAGCAAGTACATCTGACTGATTTAAGCATAAAGCAAATTCATTAATAGTTGAGCGATTTCTCTGGTGACCCAGTGGCTGAGACTCCATGCTCCCGATGCAGGGGTCCCAGGTTCGATCCCTGGTATAGGAACTAGATCTCACATGCTTCGACTAAAGATTCCAGATGCCACAACTAAAACCCAGAGTAGCCAAATGCATAATTTTATTTTTTTTTAAAGATAATAGAGTAACTCTCAGAACGGTTAGGAAAGCCTGAGGTTTCGGCTCAGAATTTAGAGCCAGGGGCAATACTCAAAGCTCGGGAACTAGCCTGAAGCATCCCTGGGCTGCTGCTGGCAACACTGGTCAGTGTCCTCACTGGCACTACTTTGACCCTTGCTGTTTTTGCCTTTGGTGTCACTGCCCATCCCAGCATATATTCAGTGAAAGTTTTAGTCACTCAGTCGTGTCCAACTCTTTGTGACTCCATACAGTCCATAGAATTCTCCAGGCCAGAACACTGACATGGGTAGCCTTTCCCTTCTCCAGGGAATCTTCCCAAGACTGAACGCAGGTCTCCCTCATTGCAGGCAGATTCTTTACCAGCTGAGTTACCAGGGAAGCCTCTTTTCCATCACTACCTTCCAGTTCAAAGTTTTGTGCAGGTATACTTGGTAGGAAAGGTGGAGGTCACATGCCCAATTGCAAGAAGAAAAATGGGTAAGCAAATAGAAGGCATTTTCAGATTCTAGTGGGAAAAGGGCTTTGCCTTAGCAGGGGTGGACCTGCCACATGTAGGAAGCGGGGTTTAAATGCTGGGCAGCCAAAAATCAGGGCAAATGTCTGGCATTTAAATGTTCTGCAGCAACATGTCTGTTTTGTTTTTCCCAAATTTACAGTATCAACACACACACATAACCAAACAAAATCTCATATAATGCAGATAGCCTTCATAAAATAAAAAATACTTTGCTTCTTCTCCTTCAGAGAAACAAACATGAAGTCATTTCTAGCTTCAGCTCCAGGTCTGGGGCAGCTATTTTCCATTTTTATTTTAGTAAAGTCACCATCCCATCTCAATCTTTCTTTATTCTAGGAAAATAAATTGTGAAGTTCACATAGCGGAAGAAAGAACAAAGAAGAAAATTAGTCAATACGTCTGTGTATGTGCAAGTCAAGGAGGAAGAAAGTGCCAGGACATACTGAGAACTAACTATAGTAATTGTTCATAAGGCTACAGTCAGCATTTGTCAGTTTAAGACCTCTCTTCTATCCATTTCCTGTTGCCTTTGACTTCTTTGATTTATCAGATGCTTGAAGTCTTCTACCTGGAGGGCTGACCCACATGTTCATCCCTGCAGAGTAGGGGTCTTTTGTGTCTACCTGCCTGGGGTTGCTATTATCTTCCACTCATTTTTGTCACTGGACAGGGAAGGACTACTAAAAGCCATCACAGGAGACCACCCGAGATCAAAACACAGCTTCCACCTTCCCTAGCTGATCAGAATTCATGATCCTAACCAACACCTTGCCTCTCACTTCCCCCATTCCTCTAACAGAGGTGCCAGAATGTGTCAGCAGTGGGTCAGTGCCCCATCCGAAGAAATCTTTCTGTGTCTCCTAAAGGAAACATTCTCTTGGACACTGAGTTTTCTAAAACCATTAAAGTTGAGTTGTGGGTATGGAGTGCAATGTGTTTGGGCTATGAAAAAACACCAGTGAATTACTGCCTGGCTCAGAGCATATCCTACATTTTATACGTGTAACTGCAACTCAGCCATGCAAGGTAGTCCAACTGGTGTGAAGATTGCGTTTTCAAGAAGTCTTCCCACTCTTCTAGAAGGTCAGAAATCCTTAGGCGATGGGGTATATGATAAGCACAGTGGATCCCATGGGCTTAAACTTCTTCTCTTGCTGTAAAAAAAGAAAAGGTTCTTGTTGGAAAAAAGAAAAAAGAAGAAATGATGTTGAATATATTATATCATCAATGTTGATGATAAATAAATCATTGAGAAGTTCTGCTGGCAGAAGCTTTGTGGTTAGGGTCATCTTTTATTTTCAGATTCTACATTGAATCTCCAGAAACAGCATTTTTGGAGTGGAGAGGGTCCTCTTGCTGCAAGCGAGGGTGGCAAAGACCATGTCCAGGATTTCAGATTCCAGACTAGAAGGCAGATTTTGTCTCCTATGTGGAGAGGTCAAATGCTAGGTGAGCAAAGACTGAAGATTGTCCTTTGCAGAACTGGGACTTTAAAATTTCAAAGTGGCAGAGAAATGAAGGAGTTTAGAATTGAAAGGTGATGTCCAGATAGCTTGTGGATTTCCCCCTCCCCCAAACCCGCCACCTCCCAGGTTTCCTCTCACCTTTCCCTGAAAGCTCTCTTTATCCTGCAGGTTGTATGAACTACTTAACAGGGCTGGGTTCAGTACAAGGAATACTTTCAGCCATTTTCTGCAAATAATCTACCATCCAGGCTTACCCATCTAGACTCAGTTGAAGTTAGAACTCATCCTTGCTGGGAAAGGTTCTTTTCCCGCAGGACAGAGGCAGAGCAAGACACACGCCTTCTGTAGGCGCACCAGCAAGTAGATGAAAGGACTGAAAAAGGGCCGGGTGGTGCCTTTCCAGTTCTTTCTTCCAAACTCACCCAAATTCATTCTTTCCTTGGGAAGAGTAAGTGAAAGCAGGGAGAGTCCAGGTGTCACACCGTGAAGGAGCTCCCTTCACTTGGAAGGAAGCAACAGGTGTTGGGCAGAAATGTTTCCCCTTTGGTAATAAGGTCAGCCCAATTTTTCTCTTTTGAGCATATAGCCTAAAACTACCCCAAGGATGATGTGCCGTTTGTCCCATGGCTTTGTCCAAGCAAGTGTTTTCATGCCTGGAAACAGAATTCAAATCCACTTCAGTAAGAGTTAACGGATGCTTCTTCTGGGCAGAAAGAGCACCAGGAGAAAGGGCCCTTCTGCCCGGAGATCGTGGGGGAGATGTAGGTTATTCAGGATTGCTGAAACGACGAGGGCAAAGGCAGGAAGAGGGGCAAAGCTGGGCTGAGGGATCTGCACTGTATTTAGTAATCCGAGTGGTCATTTCAGAAGACTGCAGGGTGGGCAGGGAACACGTGTGAGAGAAGGGAGCCTGGGGCATGGCCAGCCTGAGGCCAGGCCCCGTGCCCAGAAGGGCAGCTGTTCCTCAATTCCAGCCAGTTTCTGCCACACAGAATTTGAGAACAGAGTTGCCGGGTTTCCGCATTTTTCATGAGAAGCTGGAGATACAGATTCCTGCGAAATCTCCCAATTTTTAAAGATGGCCACCTCATTTCCTTTTGAATCACTGACTAGACGTGGAGAGAGGTTAAATTTGCACCGCGGCCACCAGGGTGAAGCCCTTGCTTGACCGAGGGACACCCTGCTGAAGTACGTTACGCAGATGGTCGTATTTCTTCTTTATAGCGTTCCTGTGACGTAAGCAGTGTCATGATGCCTATTTGACAGATGAGCAACTGAGACTCCTCTAACTGAGCAACTGAGACTCTAACTGAGCAACTGAGCAACACTAATTAGTTTTTCCTGTGTCTTATTCCTGGTACCTGGTAAGTGGAAGCCTTTCCAGACAGCCCTCACCTCCCTCGAACCCACCGAAAACTATTTCCCTGCCCCTGCTCTATTCCATCATGGCCATTTCTTCTTCTGCTGTCACTGTGTCGCAACTCACTGTACAGCAGGGGCCGTTTAAATTAGCTGTCACCTCTGCTATTCCGTAAATGCTAAGAGGGCAAGGACCACGCTTCGAGATAAGCAGAAGTGTGAGGCTGAACGAACAGCCTGCTTCCTTAATCAGGATGCACTCCCGCTGTCTTGACTTTTGTGCTTTGTTTTCCCTGGGAGGATGTCGTTTCACGGCCCTTCCTTGTCCTGGCCCCTTCCTCCTCCTTCGCTTTCTCTCCCTCCTGGACCTTCTCCTTTCCCTTCCCTTCTGCTTCTTTTCCCCGCTCCTTGGTCTCCTGTAGCTCGACACTTGGCAGTGCCCCTGTTAAAGCCTAGTGACACACACAGAATGCCTCACATTGCTCTGGACACGACAGTATCCAAGGGGACGCTGATTGCACAAGGAGCCTGGCTCAGGACTTGGGGAGTTGCTCAAGTTCTTAGGTTGACTTACATTTTTAGGCTTCCCAGTAACCCTGGGAGATGCATGCTAAGAATTTCTCTTTTTACAGGTGAAATTGAGTCTGTAGATGAATCCTCTCGGACCTCCCTCTTGTACTATACTTTTCCAAATTTTTCAAGTACTTTTGACACCCCAACCCCAGGTATCAGGGGTTATCACAGGTTCTAAGAAAAACAGGGAAATTGGTGATTTCAGCACAAGAGACGTGCAGCAGTTGCTAGGAACAGAGTTTGTTGTTTGGTTTCCCTCACTTTCCCTCCCTTCTGACAATGCTTTCTCTGCAGGTAGAGGGCATGCTGACTCCAGCCATTTGAGGTTCTTACACATGGATGGGGGAAGGGACAGGGAGGGGATGTTGTGAGCCTGCATAGCCTGAACCTCTCTGTCGAGGGCTAATCATATCAGGAAGGATCCAGAACAACTAGGGAAAGAATCTTTAAGTTTCTAAAGCTCACTTTACATGCAACTAAGAGGCACTTACCAATTCCAGAAAAAGCATTAAGACAGTGTCTGGGATTGGCTTTATTTTGAAGCCTGAGAGTCAGTAATCTGTCAAGAGTATGGGGAAGTCAAATCACAAGAGACAGCACGTATCTGCAGACACATAATCCAATAATTGTAGCACAAACAGGCTGATGCTCCAGAGAAACAGAACAATGGGTTTCCCTGCAGATGGCATTTTTTTTTTTTTTGTCCCTGATCATTTGCTTTCGGTCTTGACAATATTCTATGGATGTTTGTGAAAGGCGCCTATGCCCAACAAATAGCTTTTAATCACACCGTTAAAACAGGAAAAAAAGCAGGCACAGAACCCAGAATGGTCTCGCCTGAAGCTGAACAGAAGAGCAAAATGCCCAGTGAACCAAGGGCAGAGCTCAGAAGTGGTTTTGGAAGGGAAAAAACAGTCTTGATATTCCCTAAACATAATTTCATGTGTATTGGCTTTAAACTGTAGGGAAATTATCAACATCACATATTTAGTGGAGTGTGTAAACAAACAGAAGCAAATGCTTTTTAGAAGCAATTGTTAGATCAAAATATTCAGTTCAATTTGACTGACACGTATTGCATCCAATTTGTTGTTTTTATTTTAGTTAAACCTCAATCTGTCCAAAAAGCAATTTAAGCAGGAAAGTGTATTGGTATCTCCTCTGTGCAAAAAAATAGCACCAGTTTCAAGGAAGGAGGGTTCAGAGATGGATGGATCCCTCTCTCCCAAGATACTCACCACGCAGAATGTTACATGTATCAGTCAGAGTCCTTAGTTACAACAGCAAGAGTTAAGTGTTTGGGCTATCTCTTGCTGTCTAAGGAACTATTCCAAAACGTAGTGGCTTAATTTATTGTTATCACTCATGGTTCGATTGACTGAGCTCAGCCAGGAGGCTCTGGCTTGAAGTCTGTTGTATACTCACGGTTGGATATTGGCTGGACTGTGATTATTCATGGGTTTATGAGGCTGGACGTAGAGGATGGCTCACTCGCATGGTTGACCCTTGGTGCTGGCTGTCATGTGGTATCTCAGAGACTGACAGAGGGCCTACTCCTGGGAAATAGAATTCAAACCAGAATCTTCTCCCCACCTGGAAAACTACCCCACAAAGGTAGCAGAGAAAGAAAAGTTTCATTACCAAATAAACATCAAAAAACCAGAATGTAATGGACACATCAGAGGCAGTCTGCTAGAGACTGTGGAGACACAAAGAAATCTCACCCTTGTAGATAGCCAAGCAGATATAGCCGAGTATATACATGTTCTCATTGTAAACTATAACAAATCCTCAGGTCAGAGGACTTCAAGGCTCCATTTGTCACACATAGTTCATCCTAACTTTACTTGGTGGTTGGGGTGACTGTCTGGATTAGCCAATTGGTTTTATCACAGAAATAACAAATTTCTGATATCTTTATATAAGGTAGGAGATTGCTTTGCAGCTTGGAGCAAAGCGTCTAGTCAAGGTGGGATCCTACCCTCTCACAGAAACTGAGGGCATGGGAGGAGAGGTGCTGTTTATCTTGATGTGTATGTTGAAAAAAACAGCTCCCAGGTTCTTAAGAAAGGCATTCTTGGGTTGTAAAGCTGACAAAAAGACTTATCTAGTTTTCCAAAAAGTAAATGCTGTAAGGAAAGAAGGGATGAACAGAAATCTACACTCTTCTTTTCAACAGGGACGATGAAGTCTCTTCTTTTTAATTTGATTATGGGCTTTCCTGGTGGCTCAGCAGTAAAAATCCACCTGCCAATGAAGAAGAAGTGGGTTTGATCCCTGGGTCGGGAAGATCCCTGGAGAAGGGAACGGCAACCCACTCCAGTATTCTTGCCTGGAGAATCCCATGGACAGAGGAGCCTGGCGGGCTACAGTCCATGGGGTCACAAAGAGTCGGACATGTCTGAACAACTAAACAGCAATCCTCACTCTACAGAGCTTCTCCATGTGGCTCACGCTTCTCATAGCATGGCAGCTATTTTCCAAACCAGACCTTTTAGTATGCAAGCGTTCCCAGCGGGGTAGGCAAGGGCTACAAGGATTCTTATAGCTTAGATTTAGAAGCCATACTCTCTTTAGGTTATACTGTTCTGGGGGAGACACAGGATAACAGAATCAGGGGACAGACAACACCAGCTCCTAGGGGAGTTACCCTCAGAGGCTGGTTAGCACACGACTGCTGCAGATGTGAGCAGGAAAGTGTGTGAAAGTAACAGGTGGCCCTGGGATACCTCAGGAAAGCACAAGAATCGGGCTTGGAAGCTATACATTCAGGAACACGCTCAAAGCACAAGGCAAAGCTTTTACAGTAGAGCCCCTTGCTGTCACGCCTGGGCACGGACGCAAGGTGCTAGCCTCTACATGCTTGAAACTCCACTACCTGACTCCCAGAGCTCTCTGGAAAAATAAATTCCATGCTGGCCTCTTCTTTCTTTCTTTTTTTTGGTGTTGTCATTGTTTTATTGATGCTGATGTCTGTAATGTAGGGCTTCCCTGGTGGCTCAGATAGCTAAGAATCTGCCTGTTATATAGGAGACCCAAGTCCAGTCCCTGAGTCAGGAAGATCCCCTGGGGAAAGGAATGGCTTCGCACTCCAGTATTTTTGTCTGAAGAATTTACAAATTTCAGGAAGCCACTATACTGAGTCACATCTCTCTCTCTCTCTCAGGCACTAAAATTGATTCGTATCACCACGGCTCTCTAAAGGCAATGAATGCCCATTGCTCAGCTTAGAATAGACATGATGAGCTGGTGAGTCCGGTTGGTGGAGCAGAGTCACGGGCTGGGTCTTACAGAAACAGAGGCTGGGAAACTAGACTGCACCCTTTCCCGGGCCGATGGAACTCATCAGGTGTTTCCCTGTGCCAGGTTGCCCTCCCAAAGTCCCGGACGTCCGCAACCTCTCACTTCCTCTGTCCCCACATCTAATCTCAAGATCAAGTCATAGCAATTCCCTTGAAAATGATCAACTGATGAGGACCTACTGTAGAGCGCAGGGAAGTCCTCTTCATGCTCTGTGGTGACCTAAACGGGAAGGAAATCCACAAAAGAGCATATATGTAAAAGCATAGCTGATGCCCTTTGCTGTACAGCAGAAACCAACACAGCATTGTAAAGCAACTATACTCTAATAAAAATGAATAAAAAAAGAAAATAACCATCCCTCTCCTGCCGATTACACAAATCTTTATGCATGTATGAATGAAACTACTATACTGAGTAGGAAGAAGAATATGAGTTATTTTGTTATAATTTATTTTATCACCTTAACAACTAGAAGTGTAAAAGATTCCTTGCCATCTTGTCAGTCCATCTTGCTTCTTGAACTTAAGAAGATCCTTCTTTGCCCCCGCATTCTCATTGGTTAAAAGAAGGATATCAACTGCATGTCCTCTGAGATTCTTCCCCATTGTATTAATAAGCAGATTTTTTGGAAACACCAAAGAAGATGAGGAAAGAAAAAAAACTCAAAAAACCAGAAACTCTGCCTGTGTCCCTATAGATTGGACAGTCAAAGGCCAAGGATTTCTTGTGCCTCGGCAGTAAATCAGTATTGCTAATTACCAGGCTTCCAATTTCAGGCTCAACAAAACTGAGTGTGACTAAAATGTCATAGAAAGTAAAGGGAGCCTTTAGTCTAATTTTTATCACCACTGCCATTTAACTATGTTTTTCTTCTTAAAAATTGTAGCTGGGTTTAGAGCTATCTTTTCCTGTATTCCTTAAAAGGCAGTTTGCAAGTGTTAGGAGAGACGGTTAGAAATATTAAAAAGATGCCGAAAATCCTTTATTGCCCTCGTGTGCTGCAGGAAGTTCAACAACCAAATATCTTATAGTGATTCCCTGAGCGCTGCTGCACTCAATAGGAGCATCTGTTACAAGTACAAAGGCCTAAGATCGTCTTGATCATCAACATGTTCTCACCTTCGTGTAAGAATAAGGAATCAAACCACAATAATGAGAGTACAGCCCTGCAGCCGCTTTATTTGGGAAGATATCTCACAGGATACTTTTGGACATACCTTTCTAAACCAGGCACAAGCATAGTTGCCTATACATATATTTGTAGGGCCTCCCCGGTGGCTCAGCTGGTAAAGAGCCCACCCGCCAATGCAGGAAAAACACAAGAGACATGGGTTCCATCCCTGGGTCAGGAAGGTCCCCTGGAGAAGGGCCTGGCAACACACTCTGGTATTCTTGCCAGGAAAACCCCACGGACAGAGGAGCCTGAGTCTCCTCTCCCACCTCCCTGCAGAGGTAGGCTGCAGTCCATAGGATCACAAAGAGTCCGATACGACTGAGCACACACGCGCACATGCATGCATCTGTAGATCTTACTGTGATATTGTACCATAACCAACAGGTATGAAATTGGACTATGGTTCAACAATGAAAATCTCCAAGAATTTAGTAAAAGAATAAAGAGAATTTTCTGAGTATGTTGGGATTCAGGGATGGTTTTTAAATATTAGTTTCTGTTCTCTGGTTGGAGACTTGGTAGTAGGGATAAAATGTGTAGAAAGAAAGGAGTCTATATTACCTGGAAGTGATATCAACTGATTACAGTAAAAGTTAGGATTTTAATATTTTCCTAGGAGTCAAGTAATTTTCCAGGAAAGCACATGTTCAAGATTTTAACTGATGTCCAATAACCTAGTGATTTTATTTTTTTTAATCACCTGGGACTCCTGGGTTGCTCCCTATGTTTCAGGCTGGTCAAATTTTTTCAGAAAGATGTATTCTCCTTGTACATTTCTCTTTTGATAGGAATTTACTGAACACCAGTTATGTCCTAGACACTGTTCTAGGTGCTAGAGATGTAAGAGATCATCGTCTAGTAGGTGAGAAAAATAGTAAATATTTAAGCATGTAAGCCAATAAGGCAATTTTAGATACTAATAAACTACATCAAAAGAAAGAAAGAAGCATTTCCTTAACACTGTAACATTTTATCCTCATTTGTAGAATGAGGATTTACTACCCACTTCAATGAGGTGGGAAATGGCAACCCACTCCAGTACTCTTGCCTGGAGAATCCCATGGAGGGAGGAGCCTGGTAGGCTACAGTCCATGGGGTTGCAAAGAATCGGACACGACTGAGCAACTTCACTTCAATGAGGTAATGTAGGTAAAGAGCCTGGACATAGTAAAAGAATACACACACACACCCCCCCCACACACACACACCGTCTCTCTTAGTAAGAGGTGAACAGATTGTCAAATTTGTGCAATCCAGGTTTTCTGTCAAGACATGAATGGCTATAATTCATCAAGATTCTGCTAAAAAGACATAAAAGGATGCACTAGAAACGGAATTTTGACTACTTGCATGAGAATGTTGTCTTATCATATTCTTGATTTACCAGGGGATGGAGACGTTAGCCCCTTGACCACAGGCTCAAGAAACCCCCTGCTCTCCTGTCTGTCTCCACCTCTGTAAACACAGGGATCTTTTGTTGCACCTTTACCCTTGAGAGCCAGGTGCTATGCAAAGCACTTTATGTGCTTGCTTTCAGTTAAGCCTTGTAAGAACCTCCTTTGAAAGATAAAAACCTTGAGGCTTATCTTTTTGAAACTACAAGATATTTCTAGCATGTCTGAGCCCAAATGAACCTGTGTCTAATAGCTGGGAAAAGAGGTGAGATCAGAGTTTCTGGAAATAAAACCCGAGGATAGGGCACAGGCATACTGATGACATGCTGACGTGTAGCACCAGAGAGCGTGAGTGCAGGGGCCACAGAGTCATCTTCTGAACGCGTGCGTCCAGGGCCACCTCTGTGGGATGGCCCTGCTCCCTTCTCTAGTTGAATCTGGAATCTCTCTGATCCGTGTTGCCTCTGCCTGCTGAAGGCGGGTCACCTTGAAGGTCAACAGAGGTGGTTCAATAACTGGTTTCTTTGAAGGGGAGATAAATGGAAACCACTCTTCCTATCTTTGTATTTTGCTGACTGATGAGGGCACAGACCCTGGGGTCTGCAATTTTGCTGTCATTGGAGATAAGCTACTACTATTACACAAAAACAATACTGATTGCTATCAGCACATCTGAGCTGCTTGTAAGGACCTCCATTCTAGTTGCCTAGTTCTTATATTGTCATCTAAATGCTTGTGTGGGGCAGGGAGGGTGAAATAAGGGAGATAAAAATGGTTCTTATTGGACTTACTATTAAGGGTGTCCAGTGGCCACTGCACAATTTGACTTTTCCAGCCAAACTTGAGACTCTCCAGTGGGTGTCTTGTGTGTACACAAATGCAATCATATCTCAGACCATGTACGGTCAGCCATGTTTCTTCCACTCCAGATTTTGGGCAGTGTCTATATGGGTGGGGGAGCGTGGGAGGGGAATTTCATTTCAATCCCTGAGACCAAGGGAATAGATAGGATCCACTGCGAACTGTACGATGGGAATCACTTGATGGGGATGAAGCCACAACTATGTGCTACAGCCACCAACTCTTAGGAGTCCTGTATGACAAAACTTAGGCACTAAAAAGATGACATGGCCCAGAGAAAAGTATGGGAACAAGGACACATTTGACGTTGCTAATTTGCTTTCTCCTGAGTATGAAGGAAGAGAAGGTGAAACAAGCCTCAGATAACAAAAGGAAGAAAAGAAAACACACCAAAAAAGCCAACCAGCCAGCCAAATAGGCCTCCACAAACCCAACATGCATATGATCAAGTTTATATCAAATTATATTTGTGTATGTTATACAAACATTAAAAGATTAGGAAACAGGTGTCAATATTAGCTTGACATCAACTGATTTTTTGCAATATGCATTTTTTTGGGTAGCAGAAACATCTTGCAGAATATTCATGATTATGTGTACATATGTTGTAGGTGTACACAAGAAAGAAAAGAGAAAGGTGTGGAAGGATACCAATGTGTATGATCCTGCTAGGGCTGCCATGGTGGTGTCACAGCCTTGACGGCTTAACAACAGGAGTCTATTATCTCAGCCTTCTGGAGGCTAGAAGTTCAAGATCAAGGTGTCAGCAGTGTAGGTTTCTTCTGAGGCCTCTGTCCTTTACTTATAGATGGTTGTCTTCTCCCTGTGTCTTTACATGGTTGCCGCTCTGTGTCCTAATCTCTTTTATAAAAAATTTAATTAATTAATTTTAATTGGAGGCTAATTACTTTACAATATTGCAGTGTTTTTTGCCACCCATTGACATGAATCAGCCATGGGTATACATGTGTTCCCCATCCTGAACCTCCCTCCCTCCTCTCTCCCCATCCCATCCCTCAGGGTCATCCCAATGCACCAGCCCTGAGCACCCTGTCTCATGCATCAGGACATCAGTCACACTGGATTAGGGTCCACCCATGTGACCTCATTTTAAAACAGTTACCTCTTTGTAGAGTCTGTCTCCAAAGACAGTCACATCAGAGGTACTGGGGGTTAGGAATTCACCACAGTTACCCTCTTTCCCCTTTGGAAACTCTAAGTTTGTTTTCTACGTCTGTGGATCTATTTCTACTTTGTGTATAAGTTTGTTTGTATCACATTTTTTAGATTACACATGTAATAGAGCTACCATACGTTGCTGATATTTCATTAACGGGCGTACATCTGGAAAAAACCATAATTTGAAAAGATACACATACCCCAGTGTTCACAGCAGCACAATTTACAGCAGCCAGGACATGGTAGCCACCTAAATGTCCAACGACAGATAAATGGATAAAGATGCGGTATGTTTATACAGTGGGATACTACTCAGCCCTAAAAATGAAATAATACTATCTGTAGCAACATGGATGGACCTAGAGGTTATCACACTAAGTGAAGAGCACGGATTCCACAAGATTCCCAAAGGGAAAATATCTCCTATTTAGGAAAGCACTTGCTTCAGGACGCTAGGTGGCGCTGTAAGCGAGGCATAGAGATAAGCCGAAGCTTTTCCTTCCTCTGAGCAGAGTGGAGGGAAAGAAATCTTTTCATTTTCACAGCAGATACCTATTTCCTCTCACCTGAAGCGCTGCTGTGATGGTTGATCAGGAGTTAGAAGAATCCGCAAATTCCAGTGTGAGAGCTGAGAGATCTGTTCTGTGTTGCCCACCAGCCAGGAAAATACCGGTGCTTTTGAGAAGCCATGTCTCTGGAATGGGATAAGCCTCCCCTTCTCCAGTAACAATGCTTTCTATTAGAGGCTGAAAAGCAGCAGACCGCCCTCACAAAGCATGGTTTTTATTGCGGTCTATGATACATACCACCCTGACCTGCAGTTTTTGGCCACAGTCTGTGAGACAGCCTCTGGGACACAACCTCAGACTGGAGGCTTCAATCTGCGGATCTTCAGGGAAGGGTGTTTGCTCTCTCCACCTGGGGGTAACCTGCTGATTCTTTGGGATGTCTGGGTGACCTGTCTGTGACAGCTGTCACCCACTGACCTCTTGCAAAAGTCATGTATCCGGCTGGCCAGAAGAACGGCTACTTCGGTTCTCACTGTTCTTGAACTATTCCCTTAATTAGCGTGGATAAGAGTTCTTCACCCTAGAAAATGGAACATCTGCTTCTTTGGGATGTATCCCAAAGGTCACTTTTGAAAAAAAATTTATTTTACTGATGTGTAGTTAATTTACAATGTTGACTACTATGTAGCCCAGTAGATTCAGTTACACAGATACATGCATTCTCTCTCTCTCTCTCTTTCTTTCTTTCTCTCTTTAAGCCATGACACATGGTATGTGGGATTCTTGTTCCCTGACCAGGGATTGAATCCGTGCCTCCTGCATTGGAAGCACAGAGTCTTAACCACTGGAGCACCAGAAAAGTCCTCATACATTCTTTTTCATAATTTTTTTATCATAGGATATTGAATACTTTCCCCTGTGCTGCACAGTAAGACCTTGTTGTTTATCCAGCTTATACATAATAGTTTGCCTCTGTTAATCCTTACCCAATCCATTCCTCCCCCACCCTCACCCCCCTTGGCAACTACGTCTGTTCTCTGTGTCTGTGAGTTTGTTTCTGTTTCATAGATATGGCCTTGTGTGTCATACTATAGATTCCACACATAAGTGATATCAGACGGTATTTGTCTTTCTGTTTTTGTGGAGGTTGCTTTTCCAATGAAACCCTGTCTGCAGTTTCTTCTGTAATCGGAAATCACACGTAGGAAATGTTTATAGACATTAGGCACCACATTAGGCTCTCTCGGATACCTCAAGCTGTTTAATCCTTGCAGTGTGCTACGGTCATTATCACCGTCCCTGTTTTCACAGCGGAAACTGAGACTCAGATCTAAGGTAACTTGTCTTGGACCCACAGCGAAGAAATAGTCAAGCTGGGTTGAGGACTCTGGCTATCTGGCATCTTTTTACGGTGTCTAGTTAACTGCCCCCTTCTCTGTTCCCACGACCTTCACATTTGCTTCTATTGTGGGGATTGCTGAGCTTGCCAGGTGGCTAAGTGTTAAAGAGTCTGCCTGCTAATGCAGGAGATATGGGTTCCATCCCTGGGTTGGGAAGATCCCCTGGACAAGGGAATGGCAATCCACTCCTGTATTCTTGGCTGGAAAATCCCATGGACAGAGGAGCCTGGTGGGCTACACTCCCTGGGGTCACAGAGTCCAACACCACTGAGGAATGAGCACGTGAGGAATGCTACACAGTTTCGCCCGTGCTCCCTACACCTGAGTACAATGGGTAGGTTAATACATGCTTCCTGTTTATCCTCCCCCAGCTGAATGGAAGACCTCTGCAAAACTAGAAGCCTCTGAGCCCCGCTGTCTGTGTTGACTGCCCTCTCTGCCATCTCTGCAGGGCTGTATTAACTGGAACCCTCAAGCCCCTCTCCCTGGAGAAGGCAATGGCACCCCACTCCAGCACTCTTGCCTGGAAAATCCCATGGACGGAGGAGCCTCGTGGGCTGCAGTCCATGGGGGTCTCCAAGAGTCGGACACGACTGCGCGACTTCACTTTTCACTTTCAAGCCCCTCTTATCTTCTTATTTCCAGATCCATCCTCCCTCTCTCAAAGCATAAAATGAATTAAATGAATGTTG
The DNA here is from genome assembly GCA_006410635.1 of Cephalophus harveyi. NCBI lineage: Eukaryota > Metazoa > Chordata > Mammalia > Artiodactyla > Bovidae > Cephalophus > Cephalophus harveyi. The sequence goes on from SJYT01068083.1 coordinate 316,513, forward strand.
GCATCGTTTGCACTTGGCAATGAATCAGCTATTTATACTTCACCCCCAAATATGTTTTAGCTGACAGATTCTCTATTTCGTCTAGTCGTGAGAAATGTTGAAAAGCTGAGTGGGTTCGGGCTTCAGAACACTGGGTGGCGCTGTTCCCCTTCAACTGCGATACGAGTGGCCAACTCGAGATCCCGCTGCTTCGCTGTGCTGAGTCCTGAGACTCCCCTCTGGCATCCTGCATGGTTTGTTCACCTTAGAAATGCGGACGTTTGGCTGTATTTACCACTTTATTTTTTATCTCTTTGTTTTCCTTTCTTCCTGTGAATTTTCTTGATTTTATCAGAAGTGAAAGTGAAAATGAAGTCGCTCAGTCGTGTCCGACTCTTCACGACCCCATGGACTGCAGCCTACCAGGCTCCTCTGCCCATGGGATTTTCCAGGCGACAGTACTGGAGTGGGGGCCAGATTTTATCAGAAAGTGCCCCGAATGCCTCCTTGATGTATTTTTCGTGTTCTCTTCTGGCCCTCATTGGTCTACCAGCTGGTTGCCTCTCGATCTTTAAATTCTGTTCTTCTTCACAGCACACTCTTGGACCACAGTGATCATTCGTGATAATGATACACAGGAAATAGAGATGGAAACTGGAGGCCCATCGGATGCTGTCTAGAGGAATAACTCAAGTCTCCAGAGAGATGATGGTGTAGAACTGGGCATGGAGGTATGAAGAGATTTAATTCTTTCTTTGGTAAATTTTTGTCTTTTAAGATGCTTTTGTGAGGTTTTCACAGATGAGAATACTGAGATCCAGAGAGGCTGAAGTCCTGACTAAAGACTGTGAAGTTAGGAAGTAGCAAAACTTCTACTGATTTTGTTTCGTGAGGTCTTCCACCATCCATCCATCCATTCATCACTCATTCATTAAAAGATTTAAGTCCTGACTTAAGCTAGCACAATTAAGGAGTAGGAAAGTTCTGTTAGATGTTAATGAGCTGTTTTCACCATTCAGTCATCCAGCCATCTATTGATATTTGTCCAGAATCTACCATGTGTTACAGTACACCGTGCAAGGGTGTACAATGTGGGTGAGCGCTAAGTCGCTTCAGTCATATTGGACCCTGCAACTCCGTGAACTGTAGCCCGCCAGGCTCCTCCGTCTGTAGGATTCTCCAGGCAAGAATACTGGAATGGGTATCCATGCCCTCCTCCACGGGGGATCTTCCTGACCCAAGGATCGATATATAATAGAGAACAAAAGACCAAGCCCCAGGGAATTTCCATTTTAGTGAGAGAGAGATTAGGGACAGACAGTAGACAACAGCAACCGGTACACAGTGGGTCATGGAATGAATGGCAGGGTGCGACTTGTGTGCGTGTGCTCTGTGTGTGCTCTCCTGTGACGCACGCATTATCTGGGCAGGTGGCAAAGAGGTATCAGCAATCATAATATCGGCATTTTCCTTATTGTCCTGACTCATTTTGTTCACCTGCTTTCCTGGCTTCTGCCTAGCCCCTCCCCTCAGAATCAGAGGCAGCTGTGCAGTTGCTAAGCCGTGGAGGAACATCTCCGGAGCTGCAGGCTGGCAGGTAAAGGTGAGACGGGGAGGTAAGACAGAGGTTGGTCAGGGCTGCCCTGCAGTAGGTAGGAAACAGCTCTTAGAACCTGGAAATCACAAGTTAAAAGCAATTACTGAATGTGCGTTTGCTTCCAGGCTTTTCTCCTCTTTTACTTCAGAATGAAGCAGAAAACAGTTGTTAGAACTGAGGCTTTTGCCAGTGAGTTCTCAGTAAGATTTCAGCATGCCTTCCCGAGAACATGCCTGCCCAGGAACATGCCTTCATCGATGACTGCCTTACTGAGTGAGGGAAGTGGGGGCAGAGGGCATGGCTGGCCCAGAAAACAGATATGTGGAAAAAAGTCAGTATCTTTAGAAGACAGGCTGTGGTAGGAGAGAAAACTGGTAGTGTTGGGGCCATGAAATTGCAAAAGCGGCCTTTTCAGGCAACATGGAATCCTTGGTTGTTTTTAATTTGGCTGGGACGTGTTCTACAGAAAAATGATAGAGTTGTTCTGAAGGGTGAATTGCAACAGAATGAGAAGAAGGGAAATAAGATGGTCTGGATGGAGTGGAGGAAACACATTCTGTAAAACAATTAAATTACCTTTTTTATGTATATCGGCTTCCCTGGTGGCTGGTAAAGAATCCACCTGCAATGCAGGAGACCGTGGTTCAGTCCCTGGGTTGGGAAGATCCCCTGGAGCCGGAATAGGCTGCCCACTCCAGTTATCATGGGCTTCCCTGGTGGCTCCGATGGTGAAGAATCTGCCTGCAATGCAGGACACCTGGGTTCGATCCCTGGGTTGGGAAACTCCCCTGGAGGTCATTTTTTATGTGTATAGTGAGAATAAAGATCTACTCTTTTAGCAAATTGCAAGTATACAGCACAGTATCATTAGCTATGATGCTAGGATATATTAACATGCTGTGCACTGGAGTCCCAGAACTTACTCATCCTAAAGCTATGTGTGATGATATATGTGTTAGTTCACTTGATTGTGATCATTTTATAAAGTATAAGCATGTGAATGTGCTAACACATACAATTTTTATTTGTCAAGTACACCTTGATAAAGCTGGAAAAGAGGGTTATTGAGAAGCATGTTTAGAGACTTCCGTGGTGGTCCAGTGGCTAAAACTCCAAGTTCCCAGTGCAGAGGGCCTTAGCTTGATCCCTGGTCGGGGAACTAGATCCCCCATGCTGCAACTAAGACCAGGCACAGCCAAATAAATGAATGAATAAATATCTGAAAAAGACATGGCTAGCAGGATTTTATCACTGAGGAGATGACTAGCTCTTATTATTAAGGACTTACCTGTGCCCTGGCTTAGAGTGCCTTCCATATGCTAACTTGTCATCCCTAGAACAATCCAATAAAATAGCCACTATTAGAATCTCCACTTACAGATGTGGAAAAAGAGTTTCAGGAAAGTGAAATAAATTGTCCTTGGATTTACAGCAGCAATGTGGAGTAGCTGTGACTCAAACCCATAGGGTTGTGCATGCATGCTCAGTCCCTTCAGTCATGTCTGACTCTTTGTGACCCCATGGACTGCAGCCTGCCAGACGCCTCTGTCCATGGAATTCTCCAGACAATGATATTGGAGTGGATTGCCGTATCCTCCTCCAGGGGATTTTCCCAACCCAGGGATCGGACCCGAATCTCCTGTGTCTTCTGTGTTCGCAGGCAGATCCTTTACCCACTGAGCTACCTGGGAAGCTCTATAAACTGGGTCCAAAGCTTCTTATTTGGCTGCTTCCACTGTTTTGTCCCCTACCGTAGCACATGTGGGGGGAAGGAGAGAGAGGGGTGGGAAGGATTCCCAGATTCCCAATGTGGGACAGAAGGTCCACTGGCAGACCCAGTTCTAGATTACTGGGGCAATCACGTGCCATTCTATACTTTTCTAAACATTCTATGCATTCTATTCCAGTTGAGAACTACAATATAACCAGTGTTAACATACAAAGGCCCTGGACTTTCCTGCCCACACCCAGGATAATGCCATCAGTTATCTCCAGCCCCTGCCTCACACCCTGTGGGCAGTTCCTCTGCTTCCCTCCATGCCCACCAATTTCAGCGGATTTCTAGAGATCTGTAATCTGCCCAATCACTCCTGCCTCTGAGGTCTTGTTCCTGGAAGACTCCTGGCCTCTGAACTAGAGTTTTCCTTTCTGTGTTTGTCCTGTTACTCTCTGCCTGTGCTGACTTGGATCTCCCAGGTGTGTATCTGGCCACACTGTTTCACTGGTGGACTTTTTTTTTTTTTTTTTAATTTTTACTTTATTTTACTTTACAATACCGTATTGGTTTCGCCATACATTGACATGAATCCCACTGGTGGACTTTGAAAGCCGAAGGCTGCTCCAGTTACTATTTGCTGTTGTTCAGTTGCTAAGTTGTGTCTGACTCTTAGCGACCCCATGGACTGTAGCCCGACAGTCTCCTCTGTCCTCCACCATCTCCTGGTGTTTGCTCAAATTCACGTCCGTTGAGTCGGTGATCCTATCTAACCACCTCATCCTCTGTCGCCCTCTTCTCCTTTTGCCTTCAGTCTTTCCCAGCATCAGGGTCTTTTCCAAGGAGTCGGCTCTTTGCATCATGTGGCCAAATTATTGGAGCTCCAGCTTCAGCATCAGTCCTTCCAATGAATATTCAGGGTTGATTTCCTTTAGGATTGACTGGTTTGATATCTTTGCAGTCCAAGGGACTCTCAAGACTCAATCTTTTTTTTTTTTTTTTCTTTTTAGCCACCAAAGAAAGGGCTGTAGTTCAGTGGTGCTGTCAATAGGACATTTAATTTTATGTGCCCCCTGCTTTTTAAAAAAATCTTTTGATTTCTCTACTATTTCTCACTGGACACTTCTCTCCCCAGGCTACTTCCTGCCTCATTGATATTCCCATTATCCACAAATTCCTATTTACTTTCATTCATGCATCCGTGAGTTCATTCTCACATTCGGCAACTGTGCCAGGTGCAATTTCAAGTGCTTAGGATACATCAGTGAATAAATTACTCTAAAATTATTTTACTTTAGGAGCTTATATTTCGGGAAGATGGAAACAAAATGAACAATAAAGATAATAAGTGCTCAGTTGTTCACTCGTCTCCAAAGCTTTGTGACCCCATGGCATGTGGAATCTTAGCTCCCTGGCCAGGGATTCAACATGCATTTCCTACATTGGAAGGCAAAGTCTTAACCACTGGACCACAAGAGAAATCCCAGGTATATAATATTTTAAAAAGAACAAGGATGTTATGGTAGCTGGAAAAGAGAGAGCAAACAAAACCAGGGAAATAACAGAGGCCCAGATCATGGAGGGCCTTCTAGAGGCTGCTACAAGAAGTTAGGAGGAGCTCGAGGGACTTCCCTGGAGGTTCAGCAGTGAAGACTCTGCGCTTCCAAAGCAGTGGTGTGGTTTCAATCCCTGGCCAGGAAACTAATATTCCACATGTCATGAAAGTGAAGTGAAAGTCACTCAGTCATATCCGACTCTTTGCGACCCCATGGACAATACAGTCCATGGAATTCTCCAGGCCAGAACACTGGAATGGGTAGCTTTTCCATTCTCCAGGGGATCTTCCCAACCTTGGGATCAAACCCAGGTCTCCTGCATTGTGGGTGGATTCTTTACCAGCTGAGCCACAAGGGAAACCCAAGAATACTGGATTGGGTAGCCTATCCCTTCTCTAGAAGATCTTCCTGGGAATCAAACTGGGGTCTGCTGCATTGCAGGCGGATTCTTTACCAACGAGCACATGTCATTCAGTTCAGTTTAGTTCAGTCGCTCGGTCACGTCTAACTCTTTGCGACCCCATGGACTGCAGCACGCCAGGCCTCCTTGTCCATCACCAACTCCTGGAGTTTACTCAAACTCATGTCTATTGAGTCGGCGATGCCATCCAACCATCTTATCCTCTGTCGTCCCCTTCTTCTCCCACCGTCAATCTTTCCCAGCATCAGGGTTTTTTCAGATGAGTCAGTTCTTCGCATCAGGTGGCCAAAGTATTGGAGTTTCAGCCTCAACATCAGTCTTTCCAATGAATATTCAGGGCTGATTTCCTTTAGGATGGACTGGTTGGATCTCCTTGCAGTCCAAGGGACTCTGAAGAGTCTCTCCAACACCACAGTTCAAAAGCATCAATTCTTTGGCACTGAGCTTTCTTTATGGTCCGGCTCTCACATCCATACATGACCACTGGGAAAACCATAGCTTTGACTAGACAGACCTTTGTTGGCAAAGTAATGTCTCTGCTTTTTAATATGCTGTCTAGGTTGGTCATAACTTTTCTTCCAAGGAGTAAGCGTCTTAATTTCATGGCTGCAATCACCATCTGCAGTGATTTTGGAGCCCAGAAAAATAAAGTCTGTCACTGTTTCTACTGTTTCCCCATCTATTTGCCATGAAGTGATGGGACCAGATGCCATGATCTTAGTTTTCTGAATGTTGAACTTTAAGCCAACATTTTCACTCTTCTCTTTCACTTTCATCAAGATGCTCTTTAGTTCTTCTTCACTTTCTGCCATAAGGGTGGTGTCATCTGCATATCTGAGGTTATTAATATTTCTCCAGGCCATCTTGATTCCAGCTTGTGCTTCATCCAGCCCAGCATTTCTCATGACGTACTGTGCATATAAGTTAAATAAGCAGGGTGACAATATACAGCCTTGATGTACTCCTTTCCCGATTTGGAAGCAGTCTGTTTTTCCATGTCCAGTTCTAACTGTTGCTTCCTGACCTGCATAGAGATTTCTCAAGAGACAGGTCAGGTGGTCTGGTATTCCCATCTCTTTCAGAATTGTCCATAGTTTGTGGTGATCCACACAGTCGAAGGCTTTGGCATAGTCAATAAAGCAGAAATAGTTATTTTCCTTGAACTCTCTTGCTTTTTTGATGATCCAAAGGATGTTGGCAATTGGATCTCTGGTTCCTCTGCCTTTTCTAAAACCAGCTTGAACATCTGGAAGTTCATGGTTCATGTACTGTTGAAGCCTGGCTTGGAGAATTTTGAGCTTTACTTTACTAGCATGTGAGGTGAGTGCGATTGTGCAGTAGTTTGAGCATTCTTTGGCATTGCCTTTCTTTGGGATTGGAATGAAAACTGACCTTTTCCAGTCCTGTGGAAAATCCTGCTGGATTTTCCAGATTTGCTTGCATATTGAGTGCAACACTTTGAGACCATGATCTTTTAGGATTTGAAATAGCTCAACTGGAATTCCATCACCTCCACTAGGCTTTGTTTGTAATGATGCTTCCCAAGGCCCACTTGACTTCACATTCCAGGATGTCTGGCTCTAGGTGAGTGATCACACCATCATGATTATCTGGGTCATGAAGATTTTTTTTGTACAGTCCTTCTGTATATTCTTGCCACCTCTTCTTAATATCTTCTGCTTCTGTTAGGTCCATACCATTTCTGTCCTTTACTGAGCCCATATTTGCATGAAATGTTCCCTTGGTATCTCTAATTTTCTTGAAGAGATCTCTAGTCTTTCCCAATCTATTGTTTTCCTCTATTTCTTTGCACTGATCACTGATTTTGAACAGAGTTGAAATTTAATACCTTAATATTTAAAAACATCTTTCTGGATCTTGAGAACAGACTGCGGGGAGACAAATATAGCAGAAGATGAGTTAGGAGGCTACTATTGCCATCTGGGTAGCTATGGTCTAAAACATATGATGCTCTTTCTAATCTCATGGCCTCCTGTGGGTAACAAGTAAAGAGAGAGGCCAGATCAGATGTATTCTCTCCAATGCTTCTGGAACTGGGGTAGAAGTGAAATTCTCAGTGTCAGCCAATGGACCTAGATGGGAAAGTTGGCTGGCAGGTGTTCAGTGTCTTCCTGCCTAAGAATGGAAGATGCTGAGCACTCTTCTTTTATTTCCAGGTTGCATACGTGTTGGTTTATTGCCATATTGGTGCCTAGGCCAGGCTTCCCAGGTGGTGATAGTAGTAAAGAACATGCTTGCCAATGCAGGAGACATAAGAGACTCAGGTGGGATCCCTGGGTTGGGAAGATCCCCTGGAGAAGGGAATGGCAACCCACTCCAGTATTCGTGCCTGGAGAATCTCTTGAACAGAAGGGCCTGTGGGCTAAGGTCCATAGGGTCACAAAGAGTCAGACATGACTGAAGCAGCTTAGCATGCATGCATGCATGGCGCCTAGCCCACCTCCCATGAAGTCCTTCTTGTTATTACTGTTGCCCCTGCTAACCAGCCACAGGCACATGTCAGTCACCAAGTCCTGACTGTATGATAGATAATCATAGTCCCAGAAGATAAGATTGCCCCAGAGAAATGCCCACAGGACACTGGACAGATGGCCACTCCTGCCAGTCCTAGACCAAGCAGGATAAACCTGCAACGTTTTCCCTCTTCCAAAAATGATCATTTGTATGTATCTTATTTGACTCCAGTAAGAAAGTGACTTGTATTACCTGTTTGTCAAAACAATAGTATCAACAATTATATTATCAAAGGGTGGAAGGTGAAGGGCAGAAAAAAGAACATTGGGACTCAAAATTCCTACACAAAATGACCACCATAAGTTGAGTTTTGAAGCACTCTTAAACCAGCACTGTAGGGGTATTTCTTGAAATATAATGCCTTTCTACAAGGTATTCTATTGCTATATATTTCTGTATAAAATGTAATGCTTCATAAGAAGATGTTTTGCAGTTTTTAAATGGGTCTTTAAGTAAAGACATATGGCTATACAGAATGCAGCTAGGCAGTGAAATGGTAAATGTAAAAAAGTGTAGAATTAGCTCAAAAGTCTCTGAAGCTTTGCAAGAATCTGATGTAATGAACCAAAATGACCTTCTTCATTTTCTATCATTTCTCCCAAGATGCTCGTGCTTTAGATCTATGTGTAAATGTTACATGGGCTCTGTCATTAGGTAGATATTTGCTCACAGATGATAAAAAAGGTATATTTTCCTCCCAAATTTAATTTGATTCAGTTGCAACCATGGTCAATGAGGAACAGTCCTTGGAGATGGATGTTGTCAAGCGCTCTTAGGAATCTGACATCTTATTATATGGAAAAAATTGCTAACAGTCTTCTAAGTACAGATTCAAAAGGGAAAATATGAAAGGCCATTTCTTAGCCTACAGCGTTTGTTAGTAAAACTCACAAACTCTTAGAGCTTAGAAAGATTCATACTCCATTTTCTAGTTTTCTCCAGTATTAGATAGTTTTCAAGATCTCTTTCAGATGTTTAGCTCATACACACAAATACTGAAGCGCACAGTATGCAAGTTTGTCATCCACTATTCTCCATGCCTATGATGGTGTGTCCACTCTGATTCTATCACATGGAAGTGGCTTTGTATTCCATATAAAGATACAATGCAGCAATAACCCCATGTTTTCTCTTTGCTCCCTTATGTCAGTAATCAATTTTATGAAAGGCAGTGGTCAGACCTAGTTTTTCCTTCTTCCTTAATGTGTCCAAAATAGTGCTTATGTTGATGCTTTCGAATTGTGGTGTTGGAGAAGACTCTTGAGAGTCCCTTAGACTGCAAGGAGAGCAAACCAGTCAATCCTAAAGAAAATCAACCCTGAATATTCATTGGAAGGACTGATGCTGAAGCTAAAGCTCCAAAACTTCGGCTACCTGATCAAAGAGCTGACTCATTGGAAAAGACCCTAATGCTGGGAGAGATTGAGGGCAGGAGGAGAAGAGGATGAGAAAGGATGAGATGGTTATATGGCATCACCGACTCAATGGACATGAGTTTGAGCAATCACTGGAGATAATGAAGGACAGGGAAGCCTGGCGTGCTTCAGTCCATGGGGTCACAAAGAGTCAGACACAGCTTATCACCTGGACAGCAGCAAATTTATAGCTGACTCATTGGAAAAGATCCTGATGCTGGGAGAGATTGAGGGCAGGAGGAGAAGAGGATGAGAAAGGATGAGATGGTTGTATGGCATCACCGACTCAACGGACATGAGTTTGAGCAATCACTGGAGATAATGAAAGACAGGGAAGCCTGGCGTGCTTCAGTCCATGGGGTCACAAAGAGTCAGACACAGCTTATCACCTGGACAGCAGCAAATTTAACCTAAACTGTTTCACCTATATCTTGGGCAACAAGGAAGAACACAGTCTGCCTTTGGTATCCACAGTTTCCTCATCTGTGGATTAAAACAGGTGACAACGGTCCCAGAAACAGAACACTTTTAAATGTCATCTGTAATCTGTGAACAGGGCAATGTACAGAAATAGAATAGGAAGACACAACATAGAAGTGTGGCTGCTAGTTCTCTGCTTTTTTTTAATGTAAAGAGGACATCAGCTTGATCTCAAACTATACTAATTCTATGATGCAGATTTATCTGGGCATGTCTGAAGGCCATTTGAATCGACCCATGAGCCTTGTATTGTCAAAACAGACTAGAGGTCTCTTATGGCTGACACCATTCTAAGCAAAGACAGTTTGAACAAAGGATTTTGCCTGGAATAAATGGTTCATAAGGAAGTTCAAGGTCATTCTGAATAGTGCCCATGTCTGCCACTCACCCTGTCCATGGCCTCACTACCACACTCTTACCCGACCCTAGGGGGAAGGGAATGGAGGATAAAACCTGAAAGAGTTGTTTCAGCCCAAACATCATGAAATGTGGAGTCTCTAAGGCTTGGTGGCTGCCGTGACAGAACTGCACAGGAGCTGGGCATTTTCACATCACGTGTTACTCTCAAGCACAGGGCAGACTCAGCCACCTGGGACTTGCTGAATTAGCTTTCCTCTTAGATCGAAGAGTGGTCCCTCATGCCACTCTTTAGTGGGTGTTAGCAGAACCACAGAGGATGTGGGGCAGCTCCATGATGGTTTCATGACCAGCAGCAACAGGACACATCAGAGCAGGAGGGGAGCAAGGTGGTGAGTCCTCATAGCAACCCAGAGGACGCATCTGCAAACATCTGAGACTTCTTGAGTGATGCTCAGGAGTACTGGGTAGGGAGGAATTTGAATCAGGTGGGAGTCTCATAAGAGTTTGTGGAGCAGAAATATTCTGCTAGTGTTAGGATGACCATGATTTAATCACTATGTTAGTGTGGCCTGGGAAAATCTTGGTACATTTTAAGTGGGAAGCATTTTAATAGGCATGGTTCAGTTTCCCAAAGGTCCAGCTGGGACAGCCACTAGCAATGATTGTAAATGATTCATGAAGATTGGGAAAAGTGGCCAAAGTGATCGAAAGAAGCAACTGAAAGTTCATTCTCATGAAAGGAGAGCCAGGACAGTGTGGCCTAATATGGATCCATCAGCATGTCATGCTGGGAAACAAACAAACAAACTGAATATCTCACCAGAAATCAATGTCTCAGCAGCCATAAAAGCACAAGGTTTTGGGTGAAAAACAGCAGGCCTTTGTAGAGAATCGATATCATCAAAGTACTCTGTTTTCTTTCCGTGACAGAGTGATAGAGAAATTGAAACTCAGTGTATTTTGATTTAGCTAAGGCTTTGATTTTTCTTGATGAGAATTTCTCTTCAACAAGGAGGACCATTCTAACAGATAGTTTTAGAAGCCCTAGTGCATATGCTAGGTAACAGGTATATATTCTGGTAACCAGTCGCCACTCTTGTGGCAGCAGAGAGCTACATGGGCAGGTAACTAAAAATCAAGGTAAACAGGCTTGAATTCAATTATGTGCAAAGTACTATAGTAGCACAAATCTATTTTGTAACCTTTTATTTTATATTGGGATATAGCTGATTAACAATGTTGTGATAGTTTCAGGAGGACAGCAAAGGGATTCAGCCTTACAATTCTCCCCTAAACTTGCCTCCCAAACAGGCTGCTATGTAACATTGAGCAGAGTTCCCTGTACAGTAGCACAAATCTAGGTTTCTAGAACTTTCTGAGATGGTCTAGGAAAGTGCCTTCAAATAAGGAAAAGTTTGACTAATTGTTAGCAGTTTGATCAGAGAGCAAGAGATAAGGACTTGAAAGTTAGGAGAGAAAATAAGCAAGTTAAATTTGGTAAACCAGGCAGTCTACTGACTAGTAAAAAGCATTGCCCACAGACAGCTTCTCAACCCAAATTTGTTAAAGCTGACCCAAGAAGTAGACAATGGAAAAGAATCCAAGTGTCTCTGTGAACCTGGGACCAAATATGTTAGCCCTGAATGTATTATTTGTCTGGACAAAAAGAACATTGCTTTGTAATGCTAACCTTATAAGAAATAGGAATATCAAATGTAAGAATCTTTAGTAAAAACCAGGAATGTCAGGCAAACAACATAAGGATCTAAGGAACTGCTTTGATCAGTTTCCCTTCATGTTTATCTCTCTTCCATTTCCAAAGCAGAATATCGATATTGCCACAATGTTTAGGACTTGAGCTTGGGTCCAATCTACACAGGTGACATCTCTTGACAGCATGAAGAATGAGTCAGGTATCAAAGGATGCTGACAACATTGGTGGCTAAGATCCAAATCTGATAACAAAGAAAAACACGAAAGAGAGAAAAGCACTAAGTTACCAGCAGAATTGGGGGCCTGGACATCTGTTTCAGGCTTAGTAAGAATTGGGGGCAGGAGGAGAAGGGGACGACCGAGGATGAGATGGCTGGATGGCATCACTGACTCGATGGACGTGAGTCTGAGTGAACTCCGAGAGATGGTGATGAACAGGGAGGCCTGGCGTGCTGTGATTCATGGGGTCGCAAAGAGTCGGACACGACTGAGCGACTGAACTGAACTGAACTGAAGAAGTAGCTCATACAACAAGTAAATTAACTATAAAAAAGAAGAAAAGTAAGAGGTTGCTCAACTGGGCCTGCCACACCTGCCATTGTCTTTGCCACACCCACCATTTTCCCACTTTATAAATAAAAATGGGGGGCAAGAGGAAGGAGCCCTCAGCATCTTTAAGAAGACAATGCTAAGGGTGAATCAAGTTCTGCTTTGAAATGACTGGAATGTTTGCACCCCACCCCTTCTCCCTGCTCCTAGTGGTACAGGGCTCTGGAGGATCTTCATAGAAGCAGAGATGTTGGCAAGAGAGGAAGAGCCTGGCATCCTTTGCCCTGGTTGGCTATCTGCTTAAGCAGTGGGCCTGTTGATCTGGCCTGAGTCTATGAGACCAGATGAAAGAGAGCAGGAAAGAACCTCTAGGCTTGGTGATGCAGGGTTGATGATACAGCTGACTTATCCTCCTACTGTTTGGCTTTGAAAGATATGTGAGTTTCCTTTGCACAGAGCCAGACTACCCCTGCCCCATCTGATGCTTCATCAGGTAGGCAGGAGGATGCCAACAGTAAGAGGCTTCAAGGTGTCCACTGGGGTTGAGAACTGAGGAGGAGGGGTATGGGCAGTGATGGGAGAAAAGAAAACTCACCTTTCTATCCAACCAAGTGCAGACTGTCACTGCAACAATTGCATGGGATGCCAATGGGGCTTTGGGTGGAGCCAGCCATTCCTAAAATGTATTCTGAATTCACAGTTAATGAAGTGCTTTCAACAGCAGCTGTGTCAACTGAAAGAAAGAGCACAACCTAAAAGTTGAGAGTTGTTTCACTCGATGGACAAAACTGTGAACTTGGGCCCGGACACAGCATCTCAGAGAGCGCTAAGGGACTGCTTCTAAGAGGAGCCTGCATATGTAGGAGCTTTTGCAACAAAGATGGGGAAGTCAGAGCATCAAAAGATTACTGCTAGTTAAAAGAAAACCAGATATCTCAGGCTAATGAATTTAGTACTTTTCTAGGTAGGGGAAGAAGAAAAAGTCTGGGCTCACTGGAATCATTTCTTTGATTGTACCTTAGCTCTCCAGAGCCAGTATCCTGTCTTTCTCCATCCTGAGTCCCCTCAGGGTGCACAGTTTGGGGCAGCCACAATGCCTTGATGGCTGAAACATTGCTTGGGGCTTCCCTCAGAGCAATTGATAAAGAATCCACCTGCAATGCAAGAGACCCCAGTTTGATTCCCGGGTTGGGAAGATCCACTGGAGAAGGGATAGACTACCCACTCCAGCATTCTTGGGCTTCTCTGGTGGCTCAGCTGGTAAGGAATCTGCTGAAACATCCTTTATGTACTGATCTGGCAGCAACATTCTCATTAACAACTATAAATCATGTATTAGATGTGTATGCTCCATATTGTGTAAAGTACCTCTGATTTTCACAACAGCCCTTCATGGGACTTCAATCATGCATTTTCCAGATGCGGGAACCAGGCTGAGAGGTAGTCAGAGATGTGACCACTTCACACTGATAACAAAAAAAGCAAGCTAGGATCTAAATCCTGGCCAAGGCTGTCTGACTTCAAGCCCATGTTTTTCTTATAAGCTTCTCATTGACCGTGTGAAGTAAGCAATGTTTTATCTGCATTTAATGGATGAAGGAATGGAGGCTAATAAAACGATGAGAGTTGGGAACGGCGAGGACTAAGGCATGAGAAATTTTACTAAGCCAAATTCCCAGAATGTCTCATCTCTCCTGCCTACCCAAGTCATGCCAAGAACAATTTTATTCTTTCCAATTAATATCGAACTAGGTGCTAAATAAATGCTCAATATTGACTCAGTGACTCACTGACTGGCTGTACTACCAAGGGAGAATGAGAATTCTTTTCTGGAGGCTTATGGAAAAGAACAGATGAGGATCTTTCTGGTTTACTGTTTGATTTGGGAGATGACAAAATGATCTCTTGTGTCCCTTCTTCAGCCCCCAGACTTGATGATTCAGAACCGTTTCAGGGAAGCATGATTCCTTTTTAGCCGATTTCTTTAATTAGCAATTCTGCAAGCCTTCTGTGTATCACCCCCAAATTATGACTTTTTACCAGAGAGCTTCTGACTACAAAGTTCCTTCAAAAACTTTATAGATTTTTTTAAATTAAATCTTTACAGAATTTTTTTGGGGGTTCACACACACAAAAACAAGCAGCGAAGTACCATTTGTCTTCAATTTTTCATCTTTACCAAGCACTAAAATGGAAAGAAAAATATTTTATGAACGTAATAAGCTTTCCTGGGGCTCTTGCTAAGGGATTTATTTTCTATTGTTTCAGAGAAAAAGCACATTCCTTCTAATATAACTGCCTATTTGACTGCTCATTCCAAAGCCAGATCTGGGGCTTTTATTTTACCTTCACCAAGAACTTGAGAGAAATGTACATTTCATGAATCTCTGTGTCTCCTGCCTGCTAGGAATCTCTTCTCCCCAGGCAAAGAGGTAGCAGACATTTTCCTCTGCCTGGTGTCCAGATGGATAGGAGCCACAGTCTGGCGCTTTGACTCAGAGTGACTATGTTCATTCTCAGGACCGTGGAATTAGATGCTCCTTGCTGAATCCCGGATGCCAGATTCAGAGGTAAAAACCTCTGAGACATACTTTAGGAGCTTTTGGAGAGAGGCTACCCAATTCTATTTTTCTAATTCAAGTATAAGACTTTACCACTCAACCTGTTTTCTGCCAGATCTGGGGTGCCACGCTGTGTTAAGTTTCCTGCAGCTGCCATCACAAGTTACCACGGGCTGTGTGGTTTAAAACAAGAGAAATATATTCCATCACAGTTCTGGAGCCCAGAACTCCAGAATCAAGGGGTCAGCAGGCCAGCCTCCCTCCAAAGTCTCTACAGAGAAGTCCCTCCTTGCTTCTTCCAGCCTCTTTGGTCCCAGGTGTTCCTTCCCTCGGGACAGCATCCCTCTCATGTCTTCTTCTGTCTTCACATGGCCTCCCTCTTCCCCTCGGTGTCTTCTTCCCCGCTGTCTCTTCTAAGGACGCTTGTCGTTGGACTTAGGACCTGCCTGGGTAGCCTAGGAAGAGCGCACCTCCAGGTTATTTTTAATTATTTATGTACTTTTGGCGGTACTGGGTCTCATTGCTGCGTGAGCTTTTTCTGGTTGCGGCGAGTGAGGGACTGCTCTCTAGTTGCGGCGCTCAGGCTTCTCACTGCGGTGGCTTCTCCTGTTGCAGATCACGGGCTTTAGGGCCCCGGGCTTCAGGAGCTGTGGCTCCCAGGCTGTAGAGCGCGGGCTCAATAGTTGTGACCCCCAAGCTTAGTTGCTCTGAGGCGTGTGAGGTCTTCTGGGACCAGGGATTGGACTGAACCTGTGGGATCAAGCAGGGATCTCCTGTGTTGACAGGCAGATTCTTTACCACTGAGCCAGTAGGGAAGCCCTCAAGATTCTTAACGTAATTACGTCTATAAAGACCCTTTCCCCAAATAAAGTCACATTTGCTGTCACCAGGGCAAGGACATATCTGTTTTGGGGCCACTATTCAGCCCACAGTTTTAAATGAAAAAGATAAATATAAGAGTCAGATTAGATAAAGTCTCCAGGGGAACAAGATTAGAATTGTATACTGATCAGGGAAGAAAGATTCTTCTCCCAGGAAGTGAAGTGAAGTGCGGTGAAGTCGCTCAGTCGTGTCCGACTCTTTGCCACCCCATGGACTATAGCCTACCAGGCTCCTCAGTCCATGGAATTTTCCAGGCAAGAGTACTGGAGTGGGGTGCCACCTGTTATCTGGTCCTGAATCTTCATCTTAGAGATGATCCTGTCTTTGGAGATCAGGCTTCGGGTGAGGATTTGGCCTGAAAATCTTGATCCAGTAGAGTAACCTCTACAGGTATTTTCTTCTCTTTAGTGATTTGAGGTTATCATGTTTCCTGGAGGATCAAAGCAACACATCTGTAAGTTAGAAACTTAGTTTTAAATCTTCTTAACTGTGGGGTTTGTGGCTCTGGACCTAAGAACATTCACTGGCTGGTAAAATATTCTTTAGATAAATTATGCACGGTGTTGTAACACTCCTCAAAAGAGACTGTTACTTCATTCCTGTAGCTATTATGTTGCCAAAATGTCACTTAAACTGCATTCCTAAAGAAATACTTGAGATTATTTCATCATAAATAAGGCAAACTGTATGAAGCATGCATATGAAAATTAAATTATAGAAAGAGTATATGGAACAATATTTGGGACTAGAATTCAGAAAATAAAACTTATACAACCCTTGGACTTCCCTGGTGGCACAGGGAACAGGAATCTCCCTGCCAATGCAGAGGACAGGGCATGGTTTCAATCCCTGGTCCAGGAAGATTCCACATGCGGAGCGCAACTCAACCCCTGTGACGCAACTACCGAAGCCCTCGCTCTGCAACGGGAGGGGCCATTGCAACGAGAATCCGGTCCCCAGGCACCGCAACGAAGGCCCGGTACAGCCAAAAATAAATGACTTTTTTAAAAGCCTAGAATGAAGAAAAGGTTACACGACCCTAAATATTTGACAAGATGATGTTCTATCCCTTGCCCAGTGAATCGGAACTTAGCTAAGCTCCCGCTGTGCCTAACGAGGACAGGGTACTTAACATGGAACTGAAGGTGGGTGGGGCTTTCTGAGAAATGGAAGGGTAACCGGAGCTTCTGGGAAGCTTGTGCAGGACAACCACACCCTCAGAGGGAGAGCTCTGTATTTGCTAAATAACTCTTGTGGTGACAGGAGGCAAGAGGTGATGAGAATTTAAGTCCGAAACAATGAGGAAGCATTTCAGTCTGGCAGCATCTCATTACTTTGAGTCGAATTCTTTGACCTCTTTGGCTTACCAGCATACTCAGGTCACAAAGCTGTTAATTCTGTTATTTCAGGTATCCATACCACCCTGACCAGCTGGCATTAAACTAGTAAAAAAAAAAAAAAAAAAAAGAAAATATTTATCAAAAAATATTTCTGATAATAATAACCCACTCTCTGTTTCTCTCTTTCTCATTCCTCCCCCAACTTTTTTCCTTTCCTCTTTCTCTCCTTTCTTTCTGTCTGTCTCTCTTTCAACGTTTAGAAGTGCTTTCTGATCCATTATTTTAATTCACCTTCAATAAACTCAGGTCAGTAGGGCAGATAATATTATTCCCAGACTGGCCAAGAGAGACTGGACTTTTGTCCAAAGTCTCTTGACAAAGATGACTGTGGCAGTCTGCACAAGGACCAGGTCATCTAACTTTTGGCTGCTATTGAACGTAGTAAAACGTAATGGGAAAATACAAGCAAACCAAAGCAAATCGAAAACTGGGAGCCAAGAAACAGAGATTCTAGTTCTGGTTGAGGTACTGACTTGCTGTGTGACCCTGGGCAGGTCACAGCACCTCTCTGAGTCTGCTATTTTGCATCTGCGTTTTGAAGGAACTGTAGCAGATAAACCGTGAGTCTCTTCTCTCTTGGCTGAACCTCAGCTGGGGGCTGAGGATAGACTCAGCCTTTCTCTGTATTCTTTCTCTGTATTCTTTCCCCTTTTCTCAAAGTACACCTGAGATCCTGACCTTTCTTCAGGGCTCCAGACATGCCTTCCTGGGTGGATTTGATGGTCCCTGGTCCCTCATCCAGCAGCTGGCCTGTGCTTGTACTGTTTTTTGCAACCTGGTGATTTTTCCTCTTAAATTTAGGGTTGGCATTTCTCACATGTGAAGTCTGAACTCCACAGGGTATTATTTTTAGACCGATCATTTTAGGAGAAGGCAAAAGCCCTGCTCTCTTTGCATGGATTTCGTGAGTCCACAGGAGTATAGAAACAAAAAGCCCTAAAAGATAATTCCACCCTTGAGTGGTTTAATAGTTTCTTGGCTCAGCAGGTACCTTATTTTGATATATTGGGAGGAAAAATTCCTTTTTTTTAATAACAAAAGTAATAATTCTTTCTTATAAAAAAATAAGAAGTACAGAAAAGCACAAGGAAGAAAATGGAAACATATGTAACACCACCTTCTGGAGATAACCAGACTTAAGTTGTTGGTATGTATCCTTTCTGCCTTTTTGATGTATATGCACATATATATTACTCTTAGAGAAAACTGAAGACATGCTGTATATATTATTTTATAATACTTTTGTATTAAAATTATATCAACCTTTTTTAAATTATTGCATAATATTTAGTACATGGATAAACTGAAATTTGAATAAATTCAGTACATACTTTAATGCTCAAAGACATTATTTTTAAAGAATGGCAAACATTAATAGCAAACATTAATATCTAAAAATATATTTTCTACTCTCTCCCAATGACCATGTGCAGAGATTATGCTTTTGAATTCAACAAATCCTGTGTCTTATTCTTCTCTTTTAGGTCTATGGAAACTTATATTTCCCAGTTCACCTTAGGATTAGACGAGGCCATGGAGCTAGTTCTGGACAAAAATGTGAGTGGAAGTGTGGAAAATCTCACACCTTTGAGATTTTCCCATCTTTGTTTTCTTGCTGTGAAGACCACAGAGACCTTGTTTTGGGATGGTGAAGGCACAAGAGAAAGCATCCTCGATCCCTGAGTCACAGCACAGAGGGGTTATCTGGAGAGGTTATCTGACCTACAGATAATCCTGGGTGAAAGAGAAATAAACTAATCAGTTCAGTTCAGTTCAGTCGCTCAGTCGTGTCCGATTCTTTGCGACCCCATGAATCGCAGCACACTAAGCCTCCCTGTCCATCACCAACTCCTGGAGTTCGCTCAGATTCATGTCCATCGAGTCCGTGATGCTATCCAGCCATCTTATCCTCTGTCGTCCCCTTCTCCTCCTGCCCCCAATCCCTCCCAGCATCAGAGTCTTTTCCAATGAGTCAACTCTTCGCATGAGGTGGCCAAAGTACTGGAGTTTCAGCTTTAGCATCATTCCTTCCAAAGAAAAACTCCTTTTCCTATACTGCTGCTGCTGCTGCTGCTAAGTCGCTTCAGTCGTGTCCGACTCTGTGCGACCCCACAGACGGCAGCCCACCAGGCTCCGCCATCCCTGGGATTCTCCAGGCAAGAACACTGGAGTGGGTTGCCATTTCCTTCTCCAATGCATGAAAGTGAAAAGTGAAAGTGAAGTCGCTCAGTCGTGTCTGACTCAGCGACCCCATGGACTGCAGCCCACCAGGCTCCTCCGTCCATGGGAGTTTCCAGGCAAGAGTACTAGAGTAGGATGCCATTGCCTTCTCCATTTCCTATACTAATAGGGGTTAATATTCCAGATCTTGGATTGTTTGTTAAAGGGTTAGTCTATCCTCACTGACATAGATCCTATGTAGAAATGATCAAAGATGATTCTTCTCTGATGTTCTTTCTTCTCTGATGTTCTCAAGATAGAGCAATTTACCGATTATCATTCAGCACTTTGACTTATGTGTACACAGAGTATCAGCACTTAAAGTGACATAAAATGGAGAGACATAATCCTACTCCCCCATACATAGTCAAATGAGGATGGCATAGATTTCAAAAATTAAAACTATTAAAGTACTCTAGTTGAGGATGTACAATTTTTTAACAGAATCACAGAAAATAGGGTAACTTTGGGGAAAGGTCCCAAGAATTTCAAACCTTGGCTCAGAGGTGACCAGGTGTATGTGCTGGGGGAAGATCTTTTCAGGCAGAGGGCCACGTGTAAGTCCCAGGGAGCCTGTGAAATGGCATGACATGTTTAGAAACCCAATATGCCCATCAACAGGGGATGGAGGACAATGAAATATTATGTTATATTATTTATACATTATATAATATATGATAATTACATAGGCTACCCACTACAGTATTCTTGGGCTTCCCTGTGGCTCAGCTGGTAAAGAATCTGCCTGCAATTTGGGAGACCTGGGTTTGATCCCTGGGTTGGGAAGATCCCCTGGAGAAGGGAAAGGCTACCCATTCCAGTATTCTGGCCTGGAGAATTCCACGGACTGTGTAGTCCATTGACTCACAAAGAGTTGGACATGACTGAGTGACTTTCACTATTTGTATTAAATATAAATTATTTATTATATGAATAATATAATATTTCCAATAATAGGAAGCTCTCTATTTTTCAAGATTTGATAGTCCTGTTGTTAGATGGGTCTAATCAGTAGAAAAATCTTTCTTCTATGAATGAAAATGTTCTATCTTCTAATTTTTCATGACTTGGTCCTCATTTTCTCTCTGGAAATATGGAAATGGAAACTAAACTCTTTTTGTTTGACAGTTCTTCAAGAATATAAGACACTTCTTAGGTCTTCCTGAATTCTATATTGTTTCTTTTCTTTTTCAAATGTGAGTGCTAATCTTTCTTTTTGAAGGCGATGTGCAAAATCTTGCACAAAATCTAGTGTGTAGCAGTTACTCAATGCACATTTGATGGATGAGTGTGCAGATCAATTCAGAGGTTGCCAGCAGCCTTTCTGCTCAGTAAAAAATTATGATGGTAAATAATTTACAATACTTATTTGTTAGAATTTATCAAACACCTAAATTCTGGCCAGGCAACTTACCAAGTTCTTTACATGCAACTTACCAAGTTCCCTATCAGTGCACTTGATCTTCACAACAGCTCTATGATGTGGATGCTAATATGGTAATTTAGAGATGAGGGTTAAGAGGTTTAGGGGATGAAGTGCCTTTAGCGAAGAAGTGGTGAGTCAGGTTTCAAACTCACGCCTGTTCATCTTCAGAGCCTGTCTTTCAGGGCTTTCAAAGTGTTTTAGACTCTCATCTGACTCCTTTGCCAAGGCTGTCAAGTGGGCGTTTCCCCTCATCTTAGGGCATCTCACCTTGTTTTACACCGGTGTGTAGAGAGTCTGAGGACCTAAGACACTAGCTCAAGGTCACACAGCCTGCTCAGTATGGCACAAGGATTTGTCTGCTTTCAAAATTCAGGACCACTTGACCCTTCCACGTTAGCCTGCAGAGAGAATGATTTCAGTTCAGTGCAGTCGCTTAGTAGTGTACACCTGTTTGCGACCCCATGGACTGCAGCATGAGAGGCTTACCTGTCCATCACGCCAGGTTTACCTGTCCATCACCAACTCCCGGAGCTCGCTCAAACTCATGTCCATCGAGTTGGTGATGCCGTCCAACCATTTCATCCTTTGTCATTCTCTTCTCCTCCTGCCTTCAAACTTTCCCACATCGGGATCTTTTCCAATGAGTCAGTTCTTTGCATCAGGTGGCCAAATTATTGGACCTTCAGCATCAGTCCTTCCAATGAATATTCAGGACTGATTTCCTTTAGGATTGGCTTGTTTGATCTCCTTGCAGTCCAAGAGACTCTCAATACCCTTCTCCAACACCACAGTTCAAAAGCATCAAATCTTGGGCACTCAGGTTTTTTTATGGTCCAACTCTCACTGGAAAAACCATAGCTTTGACCAGAAGAACCTTTGTTGTCAAAGTAATGTCTCTGCTTTTAAATATGTTGTCTAGGTTGGTCATAGCTTTTCTTCCAAGGAGCAAGTGTCTTTTAATTTCATGGCTGCAGTCACCATCTGCAGTGATTTTGGAGCCTGAGAAAATAACGTCTGTCACTGTTTCCATTTTTTCCCCATCTATTTGCCATGAAATGATAGGATGCCATGATCTTAGTTTTTTGAATGATGAATTTTTAGCCAGCTTTTTGGTGGCTCAGCTGGTAAAGAATCTGTCTGCAAAGCAGGAGACCCCTGTTCAATCCCTGGGTTGGGAAGATCCCCTGGAGAAGGGAATGGCTACCCACCCCAGTATTCTGGCCTGGAGAATTCAAAGGACTGTATAGTCCATGGGGTCACAAAGAGTTGGACATGACTGAGTGACTTTAACTTTCACCAATGAGACTAAGAGAATTATTTAGATAGTGATGTTGTCAAAATTTTTCTGATAAAGAGATAGAACTCCAATTCAATCTGTGCCTTACCAGCTTCTCTCCCCTTTTATTGTTGCACTCAGATCAATCTCCAGTGAATGAATTTTTAAAAAAATGGAGCGTAGCTGCTTAACGTTATTTAAATGGCTTGCCAATATCTGTAGTGATTGTTGGGCTGAGGACCACTTTTTCTGATTGCTTTTAGATGTGCTTACCTCCACGTAGCCCCTGTCACATGAAGGCAGAAGCATTTCTCCCTGATTGGATGAGATGAAGCGCAGCAGAAAGCACCCATAAATGTTAGGTGGGAGACTTGGGATTCAGTCCTTGAATGGTCTTCACTGGGACCTGTGACCTTGGGAAAGTCACATCCCACTTCTGGCTATGGTTTTCTCCTCTATAAAGTGAAACAGTAGGAAATCCAGTAGTGGGACTGCATTATTGGAGTGAGCATATTTTTCCTACTCTACGTGTGACACACTCTGTGCTAAACTCTCTGTATGTAAACCTCCATGGTAGCTCGAGGGATGGTTATCATTCCTAACTCCATTTTATAGACAAAGCATCTGGGGATTGGAGTGCGTGTGGGCATGTGAAGTCACTTCAGTAGTGTCGACTCTATGTGATCCTATGATTTGTAGCTCACCAGGCTCCTCTGTGCATGGGATTCCCCAGGCAAGAATACTGGACTGGGTTGCCATTTCCTGCTCCAGGGGATTTTCCTGACCCAGGGATCGAACCTGCATATTTTTCATCTACTGCATTTACAGGCCGATTCTTTACCACTAGCACCACCTGGGAAACCTGAGGACTGGAGTAACTAAATATTAATAATTCTCCCAAAGCCACATAGGTAGTTGTCTGGATGAAATGCACCCATGTTTTCGGTAGTCCCATTGAGTTGTGGTTGAAGTAGACACGGGAGGTGAGATTCCAACAGCTGAGGTTCTGGCCTCCACACTCAGTCAAGTCCAATAACCTCCTTAAGCCTCAGTCCTTCGCCTGGAAAATGGGGTCAATAAAAATGTCTGCCTCATAGGGTTGCTTTTCCAATTAAAGGAGGAAATAGAGGCCCAATTCTTAAGTATCATGCTTAACACACATTAAGTAATCAAAACGCCTTCCCAGGTGGTGCAGTAGTATAGAATCCACCTGTCAGAGCAGGAGACACAGGAGACACAGGTTCAATCCCTGGGTCGGGAAGATCCCCTGGAGAAGAAAATGGCAACCCACTCCAGTATACTTGGCTGAAAAATCCCATGGACAGAGGAGCCTAGTGGTCTACAGTCCATGGGATCTTACAGAGCTGGACATGACTGAGCAACTGAGCATGCATGCAAGTAGTCAAAAACATTAGTTGATATAATTAAAGTGTTCTAGAGCAGTGGTTACGTGGTTACTAACTCTTCTTTGTTTTGTCACGAATCTAATAACAGATGTCCAGAGGAAAACAGAGATCTGAAAAAACAGCCTTATATAACCATTATGGATTCTAGAATAGCTGCAGGTAACCAAGGGTTAATAAATCCAAAGATAATATTTCCTGGGAAAGAATCTCTCAGAGGAGAGATTTTGGAGTGGATGCTTCTCTAAATGTTTCTCTTCCTTCCTTGAAGGCAATGGCTTAAAACAAAAACAAAATCTGGAAAAAAAAAATCCTTGTGTTGTCACTGCCTCTTCCATCAACAAATAACACTCATTTCACCCCTCAGGGCCAGAAGTCTCCTTTGCTGCCTGGAGCTCAGTGAAATTCTCCGGTTCTTGCGTGCTGACATGCTCAGCAGACATTCCTGCCTCTTCTGCCTCAGCTCCTTCAGCATAATTATCTCTGTATTTATTTCTTCCCCATAAAAATGCACACAGCCTGTCAGTGTCGAGCAAGCCATGCCGTACTTTGCTTCTGGGGTTCTCTGCACAGATATTTTTTCCTTTTGTGGAAAAACAGCAAATGATATGAAATTTTATGTGGACATGCAAATCTACTTTTGGAGGGTGGTGATGGGGGTGGGGTAGGGACGGAGGGTGAGAAAGAAATACCGTCATTTTAGCTCTAAGCATAGATGCAGGACATGGCCAAATTCAATAAGTAATGGTCAATTGCTATAAGCCTGAAGCTAACACAACATTGTTAATCAACTCTGCTCCAATGTAAAATTAAAAAAAAATAGAAGTAAGTAATGTTGAAATGTATGAATTTAGTATAATAGACAACTAGCCTCAGTGATTCTTTGACTATTCATTTATTCATTCCCTGTCTATTGAGCACCTATTATGTGTCATCACTATGCTATGCATTGGAAACTTAACTTTGAACGGTACATAGAGGGTCTCAGCTGACATGAAGCAAATAGTCTAGTGTATATTTATCAGTTAAATAGTCTGGATTCAATAGAGTCAGTTTTCCTTAGCAAAGTATAAGGCAGAAGGTGACTGGTTTCATCCATTCAGTTATCCATTCACTCAGACACAAACATTTACTGACAACCTACTCTGTGTTATGTTTGGAACTGTCCCAGGCACAGGGGTTACTGTAGTGCAAAGTTTCTGTTTTCTATCACTAGAGAAAATGGGGGTGACTCTTTGTTGTGGAGGGGGGGTAGTTCTGAGCATTGGGGAAGGTTTAGCAGCATCCCTGGTGTCTACCCACTCCTGATTGTCACAACCAAATATTTAAACATTACTGAATAATTCCCAAGAAGCAAAACTGTCCCCTGTTGTTAAGTCCCCCGGTTAAGGCTCTAATGAACAAGAGCTTGCCTCTCCCATCAATATCAAATAAAAGTCATTTTAGTAACATTAATAACCACAACAAAAATCACAATGTATGGAATATCTCCTTTCTGTCTGGTTTTATGCCAGCTATGTCATCTTATTTAGTACAACAATCCTGTGATGTGAGCAAATATTTATTTATGGATTTCTAAAGATTTATAATGAATATTCATAACCATTTCTTCACATATGAATTGCAAACTTTTAAAAGCAATAATCCATGTTTAAAGATGAGAATTATGGAAGTTATTATATTCTAAGAGATGGTAGAAGCTAAAAATAGAAAGACTGTATTTTAAAGAAATATTAGGTTATCCAATAGATTAAAAATGCCCAAGCAAAAATGTCTCACATGAAAATACATAGGTAGCTAAACTTTTCCTTTCTTGGTGCTTTTAGTTTATTTTAGCTAAACTCTTAACTCTTTGCATATTTCTTTTTAATATTTTTAGGGCATATATATTAATTTTTGTGTTTATAGTCTAGTTAAATCAAGCCTTATATTCTATGCTTCCTATTGCTAATAAAATGAGTAAAACAAGATGCTTTCTGGGCTTCAGAATAATAATTAATAATTGAATTTCAGAGTAGAAAATTACCTAAGCTGCATCAAATTCAAACCATCAATTTATTGATGAAGAATTCAAAGCTAAGTCAAGGAAACTGAATTACTCTAGATAGGGGCTCTCCAAACTCTAGTCTGGGGATCAAATTTTACTTGTTACTTGTTTTTGCAAATGAATTTTTATTAAGATGCAACCACACTTATTCATAATGTCCATGACTGCTTGCAAGCTATAACAACAGAGTAGGTTAGTTACCACAAAGACTGTATGTCACTCAGAGCCTAAGATGTTTATTATCTGGTCCTCTACAGAAAATACACATCAACTCCTACCCTAGGTCCAACCACCAACAGAACTAGAGTCAATGTGTCTCCTACTGGGCAGCAGTGTGGTATAGTAGAAAATCCCTGGGTTCTAGAATCAGACCAGGATTTGAATCCTGTTTATCTTTCACAACTGTGTGGCCTTGAACATGTAACTTGATCCCTCTTAATCTTGTTTTCCAGTGGAATAAAACTTGGATAAATATTCTGGTAATTGCATTATGTGGTTTATGAATATTTCATACTCATACTCAAAATAGATGATATTAAAATGCAGTGCCCTTTTTGCTTAATGTGTGACTTTTGCTTATTTATTCAATAAATATTTATAAAAAGCCAGACACCTTGGTAGGGACTGAGGGCACTGGATAGGTAAAGGCGGAGACCTCTGAACTCAGTAAATTTCAGCTGAGCAGAGAGCAGGTAGGCGAGACCCTTCACCCAGACCCTGCTCAAGCATCATTTCCTGTTGAAGAGGATATTGACCCGAATCCTCAAGAACAGTAGGGATGAGCAAGGCAGAAGAGGATGGGGGTGATGTAAGGTATGTTCCAGACAAAGGGAAGAACAAAAGTAAAGGACTTAAAATCAGCAAGATGTGGTAGACAGGAAGAACTAAAAAAGTTAGTAGCATTTGAGCAGGACTTCAACCTTAGGAGAAAGTGCGGAGATAGATGAAGTGAACAAGATCCATGCCCCACAAAGCCACGGTAGTAGACATTGTTAGCTGCCTCCCCAGTAGCTATGGCCCCTTCCTTACTAACAGAATCATGATTTTGGACAAGTAGCAACATGCCCACCTGACAGGTCCCAGGTGAGCTGGTGCCTGGAATCTTGCCAATGAGAGGCAATGATGAATTCTGAGGTCTTTCAGAACAAAGTCTTCCAGGTTAAGAATAGTGATGAGAAAGCCCTTTACCTTCCCTTTCATCTTTTCTGCTTTAGATGCAAGGTAAATCAGATTATCTGTTGTGCTTTGGACAATAACAAAAGCTGACAGGCTGGAAATGGAGGAGTGAAGTGTGTGAAGACACAGTTCCAGAGATGTTTGGTTGTATCTGGGCTATCATCTAGGACCAGGCCTGGGTCTGCATGCTTATGAACTTCTGATACAGAAACTGGGCAAGACCAAAAGGGGTTAAGTCCCAGAGTAAAAGGAAATCTAAGGGTAAAGCCATGAAATTAAAAAGTGCTTGTTCCTTGAAAGAAAAGCTATGATAAACCTAGACAGCATATTAAAAAGCAGAGACATCACTTTGCTGACAAAAGTCTGTATAGTCAAAGCTATGGTTTTTCCAGTAGTCATGTATAGATGTGAGAGTTGGACTATCAAGAAAGCTGAGCACCGAAGAATTGATGCTTTTCAACTGTGGTTGGATAAGATTCTTGAGAGTCCCTTGAACTGCAAGGAATAACAAAAGCTGACAGGCTGGAAATGGAGGAGTGAAGTGTGTGAAGACACAGTTCCAGAGATGTTTGGTTGTATCTGGGCTATCATCTAGGACCAGGCCTGGGTCTGCATGCTTATGAACTTCTGATACAGAAACTGGGCAAGACCAAAAGGGGTTAAGTCCCAGAGTAAAAGGAAATCTAAGGGTAAAGCCATGAAATTAAAAAGTGCTTGTTCCTTGAAAGAAAAGCTATGATAAACCTAGACAGCATATTAAAAAGCAGAGACATCACTTTGCTGACAAAAGTCTGTATAGTCAAAGCTATGGTTTTTCCAGTAGTCATGTATAGATGTGAGAGTTGGACTATCAAGAAAGCTGAGCACCGAAGAATTGATGCTTTTCAACTGTGGTTGGATAAGATTCTTGAGAGTCCCTTGAACTGCAAGGAGATCCAACCAGTTGATCTTAAAGGAAATCAGTCCTGAATATTCATTGAGAAGGACTGATGCTGAAGCTGAAACTCCAATACTCTGGCCACCTCATGTGAAGAGCTGACTCATTGAAAAAGACCCTGATGCTGGGAAAGATTGAAGGCAGGAGGAGAAGGGGAAGACAGAGGATGAGATGGTTGGATGGCATCACTGACTCAATGGACATGAGTTTGAGAAAACTCAGGGAGATAGCGAAGGACTTGGAAGCCAAGGGTGCTGCAGTCCATGGGATAACAAAGAATTAGACGTGACTGAGTGACTGAACAACGAGGGTAAAGTGAGTGCTGCAGAAGCTTTACTACCCAATATCCTCTCAACCGTCAGCAACTGAGCTCCAGATGGATTAGATGGTCCTTTGGGAGAAGTCACTAGCTTTTGGTGGAGCCCTTGGTTTCTTCAGCTGTAAAATGCAGTGCTAAATAGACTCATCTGAAGAACCATCTGTGAGGATTCAATAGTGTACAGATTGGGAGTACAAGTATAGGACCTAGTATGTATCACTAGAGAATACTCAAAATGGTAGGGGAATACTCTTATTGCTGTATTATTGTAAACTCAAGTTTCTTGAACAACTTTGACTTTATTAAAGAGTACCCCAGGCTGATATGAGTCAGAATTTTCATAGGCATTGTATTGGGGGTTGAATGAGAAACTCTCCAAATCAATTTTTTCCTCCAAACTACATGTTGTGATCCATGAGCATTGGGAAAAATTTTAATTTGGGGGGAAGCAGGAAAGAACAGAATGGGTTAGAGTAGGCAGCATTAGAATGTATCACATGGTTAGGATAGTAATTATTTCATAGAAGTTTTATTTATATATTTATTTATATACATGGATTGCAATTGTAAAAGGTATTTCTGATTGTGGATTGCATTAAAAAAATTGTGCTTTTTTTTTCTGGAAAAAAGCTGCTTTAAGGTCCCTTGCAGCTCAAGATTCTGTGGTTGTTCTCAGAGGCTGTAGCTTGTTTCAGTATCATGTCTTCATGTTACACCACACTGGTACCCTGCTGACTCACGGTCACCAGGCAGTTCTCTGCTCCAGTGAGAGTTTTCTCTTCCTCACTGCCCTTTGTTTTCTACATCACCCCTGTTTTGTTTTTTAAAGGAGCCAAGGAAGTTGAGCATCTTATGGGTTGCCCACTAAATGAAATGGATACTAAACTAGAGTCTTAAGTGGCCTCTGGGGGGTCCTCCAGCTCAGTCCATGGAAGAGTGGGCTCATAGCCTGGAAGGGAAATAGACCATGTCCTGGGAGCAGAATAACTTAGCAGGTTTTGTAGTCTCGGGATGGAAATTTCCACAGGTGTAATGAATCCCTTTAATTCCCTGATCTAATTGCCATCACGAGTGTTGACACCATGGAATGTGAAGGAGGATGTGGGCAGTAGATTTTTACTGAGAAAAACATCAGACAATTTTTATGTAACTTTTTTTGTTGTTGAATGAAAGGATAATAAACAACATGCAAAATGCATCATATAGATATAGATAAACATGCAGGATAGGTTCTATTTTTGGTACTGTCCACAGTCAACAATAGATGATGTCTGAAAGCTATAATTGGCACAGTCAGAGGAAGTCAGGATCAGAAAAATCAGAAAAATTAGAAAAATCAGAAACTTTAGTGTTCCTGCTTGGGTGACCTTGGGTGAGTCACTGACCTATTCTGAGCTTTGGTCAAAAAGAAAAGCTGCATTTTAGGGAATACCACGTGCCAGACACATTACAGATATCACTTATAAACCTGAGAGCAACCCTGAGAGGTAGTTAGATAATCTATGAGGCCAGCTTAGGGCCACATTGCTAGCCAGAGCCAGAATATAGAGCTGAATGTAGCCTGCTTGCCTCAAAAGCCCACAGTCTTTCCATTTTAGTTTTCCTTCTTCTTCCTCCTTCCCTCCCTCCCTCTTCCATTCCTTCCTTCCTTTCCTTTTTAAAATTGAAGTATAATTGAAGGTGGGAGGAGAATGGGGCAAGAGAGGATGAGATGGTTGGATGGCATCACTGACTCAATGGACATGAGTTTAAGCAAACTCTGGGAGGTGGTGAAGGACAGGGAAGCCTGGCGTGCTGCAGTCCATGGGGTGGTAAAGAGTCGGACATGACTTAGCAACTGAATAACAATTGTCGATTTACAATATTATGTTAGATTCAGGTGTACTGCAATGTGATTTTTATATACATATACATATAAAATAATCTGAAATATCTACGTATTTCAGATTATTTTCCATTATAAGTTATTATCTTTTTATAATTGACATACAGTTGATGTACAATATCATGTTAGTTTCAGGATAATATGATTGGATATTTGCACATATTATGAACTGATCACCATGATAAGTTTAGTAACCATCTGACCACACACAAAGTTATTACAGTATTATTGACCATATTCCTTATGCTGTTTTGTTGAGGTCCTTTAATGGACTGGAACCTGGTGGTCCGGAGTCGACGATAAGAAAGTAAAGGAGAGAAAGAGGCTGATATTCCTTGGTTTACACAGAAAGCCAATAAAGCCCCTACACGGGGCTTGCTCTGTTCATGGAGGTCTCTAGCGCTGTCTTGATGGAGTGAAGGCTCAGAGCGCCTTCTCGAGAGGGTCTTAGAAGCCCAGGCAGGAAAGTGAACTCAGAGGGCCTCTGTGCTCCAAAGAAATAGCCTGAGAGAGAGAAAAAGAAAGAGAAAGAAAGACACGGGGACCAGAGCTCTGATGGAGCAAAGGTGTTTTAATCAACATGGTGTGGACATATATACTGTCTTGCTGCTGCTGCTGCTGCTAAGTCGCTTCAGTCGTGTGTGACTCTGTGTGACCCCATAGACGGCAGCCCACCAGGCTCCCCCATCCCTGGGATTCTCCAGGCAAGAATACTGGAGTGGGTTGTCATTGCCTTCTCCGATATACTGTCTTACAAGGTAGTTATTCTCAGCAAAGATAAAGATTAAAATTCCAGACTTACAAAACATAGGCGATCCATATTAAAGAGAGAGAGAGTTGTAAACAATTACTTTTACCGTATGGTTCACAAGAAGGAAGAGGGTACTTATCACCATATAGAAACACTGCTAAGCTAAGTCGCTTCAGTCGTGTCCGACTCTGTGTGACCCCATAGACGGCAGCCCACCAGGCTCCCCCGTCCCTGGGATTCTCCAGGCAAGAACACTGGAGTGGGTTGCCATTTCCTTCTCCAATGCATGAAAGTGAAAAGTGAAAGTGAAGTTGCTCAGTCTTGTCCGACTCCTAGAGACCCCATGGACTGCAGCCTACCAGGCTCCTGCATCCATGGGATTTTCCAGGCAAGAGTACTGGAGTGGGGTGCTATTGCCTTCTCCAATATAGAAACACTAATGAAGGAAATGCCTGGATTCCTCAGTCTTAGGAGAGGCTTGCCTCTCCTCTTAAATCCTGAGTATTCAGGAATTAATAAGGAACAGAGAATTCCTGACACATCCAAAACAGCACACAGGAAGCCTCCTGTTAAATGCTTCCTGATGCTGTTTATTACATCCTTATGGTTTATTTATTTTATAACTAGAGGTTTGTACCTTTTAATGCCCTTCAACCATTTTGCCCCCACAATATCCCTCCCCTTTGATGACCACATGTTTGCTTTCTGTACCAATGAGTCTGTTTTCATTTGTTTTGTTTGTTTTTTAGATTCTACATATATGTGAAATCATACAGTATTTATCTTCCACTGTTTGATTTATTTCACTTAGCCTAATGCTCTCTTTATCCACCCATGTAGTCACAAATGGCAATATTTCATTTTTTATGGCTGAGTAATTTTCCACTGGCCTTCCCTGGTGTCTCAGTGGTAAAGAATCCATCTGCCAATGCTGGAGATGCTAGTTCAATCCCTGGGTTGGGCAGATCCCCTGGCGGAGAAAATGGCAACCTAATCCAATATTCTTGCCTGGGAAATCCAATGGGTGGAAAAGCCTGATGGGCTCTGGTCCATGGAGTCACAAAGAGCCAAACACACCTTAGTGACTGAACACATACACAGTATTCCATTGTGTGTGTGTGTGTGTGTGTGTGTGTGTGTGTATCATATGTATATATATCAACTTTATCCATTCATATATAGATGGACACTTAGTTTGTTTCCATAGCTTGGCTATTGTCAATAACGCTGCATTGAACATATGGGTGCATAGTTAAGTTTTCTTTTTAAAATGAATATTAAAAATAAAAATGCATATCAACTCCAAAGGTTGTTTTAAGGTTAAGTCATCTAAAATAAATGTAAACATTTTGAAATCTGTTAGTTACTGTGATTCTGAGCACTATTTATTTTATAATGGCCATTTTCTATGAGCATGAGTAAAACTATACATGCATATTGTTTTAACTTTTATTCAGTTCAGTTCAGTCGCTCAGTCGTGTCCGACTCTTTGCGACCCCATGAATAGAATGGACTGGTTGGATCTCCTTGCAGTCCAAGGGACTCTCAAGAGTCTTCTCCAACACCACAGTTCAAAAGCATCAATTCTTCGGCGCTCAGCCTTCTTCACAGTCCAACTCTCACATCCATACATGACCACAGGAAAAACCATAGCCTTGACTAAACGGACCTTAGTCGGCAAAGTAATGTCTCTGCTTTTGAAAATGCTATCTAGGTTGGACATAACTTTTATTACACATGTATATTTGTTGGACTCTTTACTTATTCATCTCCAGCACTAGACTCTGAACATCTTGAGAGAAGGGCTCTTGGCCTATTTGGGTGTATGTTGCTAATATCTGATACAATGCTAGGCAGAGAATTAAGTGCTTAATATTTGGTGGACTGCAATGCAAGTATGGAGAATCTTCAGTCTGTCACTGTGCAGAATATTCCTGTTGAGCCATGCTATCTCAATAATTTGACTTTTATGAAATTACACAAAGATCTGGAAAAATATGTATCAATGTATTAACAAGAATTATGGGTGAATTATCTCCCCCCCATTCCTTCTATTTTCTCATTTTCTTTTATAAACATATTTTATCCATTCAGTTAAGATTTTGGGTTGTTCTGTTTATTTTCACTAGAAGGAGTAGCATTGATCCTCTGGAAACCAGATACATTAATTACCACTTGTTTATTCATTTCCGAGGTTCTGAGACTTAAAGAGCAAGAATAGAAAAGCAAGGAAAAGGCTTTAGACTTGATGCCCAAGATGGGACAAGGAAGAGGAATTTCCTAGGCTTCACAGAGGTCTTTAGGAATTGTAGAATTTCAGATTTGTGAAGGGAGTTGAGGTTCACTATTTCCATGGCATTAGCTTCCAGAAATCCCTCCCAGAACCTCTCACAATGGCTGCATGTCTTCTGCTTCATGATTTCCAGGGACAGGAACTCAGGCTATTGTGCAGGAAATCTCCTTCCATTATTGGTCAGAATGGACGTGACAATGCCCCTGTGCTGCTGTGCTTACTCGCTCAGTTGGGTCCAACTCTTTGTGACCTCATAAACTGTAGCCCGCCAGACTCCTCTGTCCATGGAATTCTCCAGGCAAGAACACTGGAGTGGGTTGCCATGCCCTCCTCCAGGGGACCTCCCCAACCCAGGGGTCAAACCCAGGTCTCCCACACTGCAGGTGGTTTCTTTACCAACTGAGCCAGCAGGGAAGCCCAACAATGCCCCGTAAGTAGAGTTGAACATCTGCCTCTCCCACATTTTGCCCAGCAGTCACATTTGGGTCCTCCAGTGCCAAAGAGAAAACACAAAAGATGATTTCCATTTCCCTGAGCTTCTTATCTACCCCTGGCTGCACACATCCTACTGTTAAGCTCTCTTCAGACAGGCTGGCTCTCTGCTCTCTAATGTCTCGGTTCCTGGTTTCTGGACAGAGGCTTCACAGAACTATGAAGGGCACGGGTTTGGGATGCACGTGGATTTGAGTTCTAACCTGGACTAGTTCTCTCATGAGCAATGTGAAAACCAGTTAAACAATAGTAAAAGAAACACGATCATGATAAATGATGATAATGCTGAGAACAAGAGCTACAGTTTGGGGGTGTTTATTAGGCACCAGGCACTGATCAATGGACTTTATTTGCAAGATCTTTCATCCTCAGATGCTGAGTTTTGATTTCTCCACTGTACTGTGGAGACAATGATAGTCATCCACATGGAGTTGTGGTATGATTTAAATAACAGAAGGCAAAATACTGAGAATAGAGCCCAGTACATAATGAACACTTCATAAAGATATAATAATAATGATAACTACAGCACCCTCAAAGGGCCATTATACCCTAAATGAGGTCACTTCTCTGCAGAATGCAATGGAATGGAATCACAGCTATTCCACCAATAGGGCAGGGAGTTCATTGGTGCAAATGGGAGTCAAGTGCCTTTATAGCAAGTGGAGCAGAAGAAGAGCATTGAGTTGTAATTCCAGATCAGGCTGAACTGCATATCCATTCTATCTGAAGCCAAGGATCTGAAGCTGAGTATTTTAACTTGTGATTGTATTTTGAATATTTTTTTCCCAGAATAACCTGCTGGTTTCTGATGTCTGTGTAGACAGGCTGCCCATATTTCTTCTTCCAGTGAAGTGAAGGGATTAAGAACATGAGCTCTGGAGTCAAATGACCTGAGTTCAAATTCTGTCTTCAGCACATACCAGCTGTTTTCTTAAAACGTTTTCTCATTTATTTATTTTTTAAACTTTTAGGGAGAACTAGAGCTGATTATGGGGAAGGCAATGGCAACCCACTCCAGTATTCTTGCCTGGAAAATCCCATGGACGGAGGAGCCTGGTAGACTGCAGCCCATGGGGTCGCAAAGAGTTGGACATGACTGAGCAACTTCACTTTCACTTTTCACTTGCATGCATTGGAGAAGGAAATGGCAACCCACTCCAGTGTTCTTGCCTGGAGAATCCCAGGGACGGGGGAGCCTGGTGGGCTGCCGTTTATGGGGTTGCACAGAGTTGGACACGACTGAAGCAACTTAGCAGCAGCAGCAGCAGCAGTGTAACTGATTAACAATGTTGGGATAGTTTCAGGTGCACAGCAAAGCAGCTAAGCCATGTATCACAAGTATCCATTCTCTCCAAACTCCGCTCCCATCCAGGCCGCCATGTAACACTGAGCAGAGTTCCCTGTGCTCTGCAGTAGGTCCTTGTTGGTAGTCCATTTTAAATAGAGCAGTGTGGACATGTCTGTCCCAAGCTCCCTCACTATCCCTTCCCTTCGATCCTTCCCCTCTGGTAACCATAAGTTCATCTCCTAAGCCAGCTGTTTTATTTGGACAATTTTCTTAACTCCTCTGTGTCTTCATTTTCTCATCTGTAAAATAGTGATAGCAAAAAATGGATACTTTCTTGAGTTGATTTGAGAATTTAATGAGTTCATAGGTATAAAATACCTAGACTAAGGTGTGAAAAAATTGGTATTTCTTTTAGTAAAATAAGGTATTTTAGTAAAATAAAGGAAAGATAGAGTCAGAATTTCTCTTCCTGGTCCAACCAGGAAGAAGCCTGGTATAAATAAGCCTCAGTGTAAAACACATGTGCTTATGCATGTGTGTGCACGTGCGCCCGTGCACACAGACACACACACACACACTCATCCCTCCAGCCTCTGAGCTATAGAACAACCACCTCATCTGAGATTTCATGCCCAAGACGTTCTTCGTCTTGCTGTACTGCAGGGCCATTCTTTACAAAATTGCCTCTTGCTGCAGGAAATCAGGATGCAGCAATATTAAAATGCCTGCACGAGATAGAATAAAAAGTGGAGGTCAGAGGCAGAGCGCTAGCAAAATCCACAGGCTGATGCATAATCAAAGTACAGCCCTTTCATCATATTAAAGATGTTTCTATTCCCATTTTATAAACAGGCGAAGAGCCTGAATTAGAGCAGTGGGAAAGTAAATGTATCTCCTAATACTATTCTGACTTTGGATATGTATATATGTCTTCCTCTCTGTGTGTGTGTTTGTGATGCAGTTTTCTTAATGTTATTTTCAAATATCCTTATAATATTGTTCAAGACAATTGACGGTGAAGGTATAGGAGATTTCTCAGGAATACACAAACAAAGCCAAACTCAAATCAAGCAAATTGCTTCATTCATGGAGATAAAGCTAAATTGCTTGGCAAGGCAGGGAGTCAGAGAGGACAGAAAAGATCTAGAGGGAGCAGTGGGGGAACGATCAGTACATTTTCCTGATTATTTCTGCATTTGTCAAAAAGGAACTTCTCCCTCTCCTATTTTATATTCTAAGCTGTATACACAAAGCAATCAATGGCTTTATAAATAAAGTCTATTTTTGTTATGGGTATGAGACAGCTCAGGAAATGGAACAGAAAATCACTTTCCATTCTAGTCTCAAAATCAATTGTTTCCAAATTATTTTTCTTGCAAAACTTCTATTTGTATCTTGGAATTTTCTTTCATTTACCACCACTCCTGTCTCTTTTTCTCTCTCTCTTTTTTTTTTTTTTCCTTGTTCAGTGAAAAGGCTGTATTTAAACTCAACATTCAAAAAATGAAGATCATGGCATCTGGTCCCATCACTTACTGGCAAATAAATGGGGAAAAAGTGGAAATAGTGACTGGTTTTATTTCCCTGGGCTCCAAAATCACTGTAGATGGTGACTGCAGCCATAGAATGGAAAGATGCTATCTCTTTGGAGGGGCTTCCCAGGTGGTGCTAGTGGTAAAGAACCCACTGCCAATGCAGGGGACTTAAGAGACACAGGTTCGATCCCTGGGTCGGGAAGATCCTCTCGAGAAGGAAATGGCAACCCACTCCAGTATTTTTGCCTGAAGAATCCCATGGACAGAGGAACTTGGTGGGCTGTGTCCATGGGGTCGCAAAGAGTAGGACATGACTGAAGCGACTCAGAACACACGCATCTCTTGGAAGAAAAGCTATGACAAAGACAGAGTATTGGAAAGAAGAGACATCACTGTGCCAACGAAAGCTATGTTTTTAGTCATAGTCAAAGCTATGTCTTTTCCAATGGTCATATATATATGTGAGAGTTGGGCCATAAAGAAGGCTGAGCACTGAAGAACTGATTCTTTCAAATTGTGATGCTGGAGCAGACTCTTGAGAGTCCCTTGGACTGCAAGGAAAGCCAACCAGTCCATCCTAAAGGAAATCAACCCTGAATATTCATTGGAAGGACCGATGCTGAAGCTAAAGCTCCAATACTTCGGCCATCTGATGCGAAGAGCTGAGTCTTTGGAAAAGACCCTGATGCTGGGAAAGATTGAGGGTAAGAGGAGAAAGGGATGATAGAAGAAGAGATGGTTGAATGGCATCACTGACTCGATGGATATGAATTTGGGCAAACTCCAGGGGATAGTGAAGGGCAGGGAAGCCTGGTGTGCTGCAGTTCATGAGGGTGCAGAGGCAGGTGTGACTGAGTGACTGAACAACAGCTGTCTCTTTTTCAAAGGTTTTCCACTATCTCTTTTGACACTTGTGATCTGTATTATAAAACCAAACTTTTAAATATGCATTGTCATTTTTCTCATCATTCCGGTAAGATCCCTGAAGGCAGGGCGTATCTCCTATTTCCCTCTCCCCTGTGGAATGAAGCATGGAGTCAGCAATGTAATAGGCATATAGGAAAAGATTGAGCTCCTCACTCTTTGTGAAGCACTATCACACAATAATATATTGAATATGTTTTATGTGTCAGGGAGTGAGCTGATTTTATGTCATTTTATCTGCTTCCAAAGCAACTGTCTCATTATCAAGCTGCATCTGCCTAATCCTTCCCTCCCAAACCTGCTGTCCCTGGGCCAGTGGCAGACTGGTTTAGGGAAAGAGACAAAGATGAGCCAATGACGTGCTTCCTATAGGAATCTGCAACTAGGGAGGAACCCACATTTTACGGTATTGCTCTGAAAGAAGACCTCCGAAGTATTCACTGACAGGGGAAGTGATAAGGAAAATGTGGTATACATATACAATGGAATACTACTCAGCCACAGAAGAGTGAAATAATGCTATTTGCAGCCACATGGATGGACCTAGAGGTTATCATACTAAGTAAAATAAGTCAGACTGAGGAAGACAAGTATCATATGATATGAGTTACATGTTTTAGGAATCTAAAAAATGATACAAGTCAGTTTACTTAGAAAACAGAAATAGACACACAGATATAGAAAACAAACTTGTAGTTACCAAAGAGCAAAGATGGGGGCAGGGACACATCAGGAGTTTGGGATTAACAGATATACACTACTATATATAAAGTTTATAAAGTAGATAAGCAACAAGGCCCTACTGTAGAGCACAAGGAAGTATATTCAGTATCTGTAATAACCTATAATGGAAAAGAATCTGAAAAAGAATATATACAAGTGTAAGTGAATCATTTTACCACTGAAGCTAACACAATATTGTTCAGATGATGCTGTGAAACTGCTGTACTCAATATGCCAGAAAATCTGCTAAACCCAGCAGTGGCCACAGGACTGGAAAAGGTCAGTTTTCATTCCAATCCCAAAGAAAGGCAATGCCAAAGAATATTCAAACTACCGCACAATTGTACTCATCTCACATGCTAGCCAAGTAATGCTCAAAATTCTCCAAGGCAGGCTTCAACAGTATGTGAACCATGAACTTCCAGATGTTCAAGCTGGTTTTAGAAAAGGCAGAGGAATCAGAGATCAAATTGCCAATACCTGCTGGATCATTGAGAAAACAAGAGAATTCCAGAAAAACATCTACTTTTGCTTTATTGACTATGCCAAAGCCTTTGACTGTGTGGATCACTACAGCTATGGAAAATTCTTTAAGGAGTGGGAATACCAGACCACCTGACCTGCCTCTTGAGAAATCTGTATGCAGGTTAAGAAGCAACAGTTAGAACTGGACATGAAACAACAGACTGGTTCCATATCGGGAAAGGAGTACAACAAGGCTATATATTGTCAACCTGTTTATTTAACTTATATGCAGAATACATCATGAGAAATGCTGGGCTGGAGGAAGTACAAGCTGGAATCAAGATTGCTGGGAGAAATATCAATAATCTCAGATACACAGATGACACCACCTTATGGCAGAAAGTGACTAAAGAGCCTCTTGATGAAAGTGAAAGAGGAGAGTGAAAAAGTTGTCTTAAAACTCAACATTAAAAAAACTAAGATCATGGCATCTTGTCCCATCAGTTCATGGCAAATAGATGGGGAAGCAATGGAAACAGTGACAGACTTTATATTTTGGGCTTCACAATCACTGCAGATGGTGAGTGCAGCCATGAAATTAAAAGACGCTTGCTCCTTGGAAGAAAAACTATGACCAACCTAGACAACATGTTAAAAAGCAGAGATATTATTCTGAACAAAAGTACATCTAGTCAAAGCTATGGTTTTTCCAGTAGTCATGTGTAGCTGTGAGAGTTGGACTCTGAAGGAAGCTGAGCGCCAAAGAATTGATGCTTTTGAGCTGTGGTGTTGGAGAAGACTCTTGAGAGTCCCTTGGACTGCAAGGAGATTCAACCAGTCCTGCCTAAAGGAAATCAGCCCTGAATATTCATTGGAAGGACTGATGCTCAAGCTGAAGGTCCAATAATTTGGCCACCTGATGTTAAGAACTGACTCATTTGAAAAGACCCTGATGCTGGGAAAGATTTAAGGTGGGAGAAGAAGGGGACGAGAAAGGATGAGATGGTTGGATGGCATCACTGACTTGAAGGACATGAATTTGAGTAAGCTCCGGGAGTTGGTGATGGATAGGGAAGCCTGGCGTGCTGCAGTCCATGGGGTCTCAAAGAGTTGGACACAATTGAGTGACTGAACTGACTGACTGACTGAACACATTATTGAAATCAACTATACTGGAATTAAAAAAGGAAAGCCTTACCCACATCATCAACTGAGGCTCCCTCTCCAACTGATTTAGATTCTATGAGTTGCTTCTGTTTTCCAATAACCTCCACTCCATTTTGGTGTGGAAGTGTTTGATGTAACTTATTGAGTGATTTGCCCCCAACCCTTCACCACTAAACACACACACACACAAACCCCATGTCTTATTTGAATCCCACAACAGTCCCATCAAGCAGAAATCCTCTTCCTCTCCTCTTTGCTGTGTTAGATCCCAAAGCCTAGCAACTCCATGTAGTTCAACATCCCAAGGGGTAGGTGGTGTAACTGGTCTTTGACTTAACCTCTAGCCTCTCAGAGAATCAGATTCAGATTTATTGGCTTTTCCATCATGTTTCAGACCTGATCAAGCGAACACCTATGAATCAATTAAGAATCAATGCCTACAAAACTATCCATTCTGTGCAGATCAAAAACTACACCACACCCTTCCAAAGGAGCCTCAACCATTGTCTTCTCACCCCCCTGATATCATAGTGGCCACGTCTGGGTTTCTGGGAGTTGGTGAAGTGATTTTGAATGGAAAAGCTGACTGGGGTAGTGTGTACCTGGCACCTGGAACTTGAACCTGGCAGTTAGATACAGGAGCTGAAATGATGGGCCAGGATGTGACAAGGACATGGAGAGGGCAGGCATGATGATCCTGGGCAAGCTGAGGATGGAAGCGAGGAGCAACCCAGAGGCAGCGCAGGAAGCCTGTGCTAGAGGAGAATGCAGTCAGTATGCAGAAAGAAGCAGGGACGCCATGACACGCGTATACACACTCGCAGGCACCTGTGTCTGTAAGAGCCAGCCGTCAGCTCAGCAGGGACATGACTAACTGGAACAGAAGCAGGAAGGCTGGCACGTGCACAGGTCCTGGAGAACTTCACTGTGGGATTGCAGAAAGGCCTGAAAACCACTGAAGACCCTAGGGGGCAGATAGGGGCCTTTGGACTGGGAGCGTGGGGGTGGGATGGAGGCTATGTATCTAACAATCTGGAAAATTTTTCGGTGTTTATAACCCACAAGGTCATAGCAGTGTGTACTGGCAGAATATCAGCCACATTTACATCTTACGCTCACTTCCTTCCATGCACACTCCCAGAAACACACACATTCACAATGCCATCCTCGAGAGGTGAAAAAAGTACATAACACCCTAATCTAGCTGCTGCTGCTGCTGCTAAGTCGCTTCAGTTGTGTCCGACTCTGTGTGACCCCATAGACGGCAGTCCACCAGGCTCCACTGTCCCTGGGATTCTCCAGGCAAGAACACTGGAGTGGGTTGCCATTTCCTTCTCCATCCAGGCAAGAGTACTGGAGTGGGTTGCCCTCCCCTCCTCCAGGGGATCTTCCTGACCCAAGGATCGAACCCAAAACTCTTATGTCTCCCACGTTGGCAGGTGGGCTCTTTACTACCAGTGCCACCTAGGAAGCTCAGAAGACTTGGTTGGTGGGATTTATTCATGGATCCTAGGACTCCAGCATTCTTGACTTGAAACCCTAGGTGACTACAATGTGAAGCAAAACTTGGCGTGAATAACTCAAGTAGCATCGTTTATGATAAGAATAGCAGTCATTGCACTGTACCAAGGTCCTCTGTTGAGGTCCTCTGTCAGACTCCAGATTGGTTCTGAATAATGCATTCACAAATTGCATTAATGCATCTGGTAATGCATTGACAAATTGTGTTGGCAGGCATAGTTAATCATCTCAAATTGCACTGTAAATATTTCATGCGTGTGTAATTCTTAGGTTTCTGAAATATTGTAGAATCTGGATAAATCTGAAAATATGGGTGAATCCTAAATATTGTAGAATCTGTAGCATCTGAAAATCATATATTTTTTGAGAATTACTGTATGGATACTGTTCTAAATCCTGGAGAGACAAAGATTAATAGGGTCTGGGCCATTTCTGAGATGCTTATAGCCTAGTGATGAAAGTCAAGAGGGAGGCAGAAGATGCAAATGATCAAATGTATCATCACGTAACCCATTAAGGAAAAACATATATTC
The DNA here is from genome assembly GCA_006410635.1 of Cephalophus harveyi. Taxonomy (NCBI): domain Eukaryota; kingdom Metazoa; phylum Chordata; class Mammalia; order Artiodactyla; family Bovidae; genus Cephalophus; species Cephalophus harveyi. Next base: position 358,059 of record SJYT01068083.1, read on the forward strand.
TAAGGGATATGTCTAAATTTTTTAAACATAAAAAACCACAGTAGCCCGTCGAAGGGATGGTTGGGTGAATATAAATAGGCATGGTGATCAAAGGGAATACATTAAATAAACACAGCAATAAATTTAGGAAGAAGAAAGAAATGGAAAACAGAGCTATTTCACGTAAATGTAACAGCTGAAGCAAGAGCAATAAAATATAATTTCCTTCCACAGTTGCAGAAAGCTTGTAAATTTCAGGGCTGACTCTGAGGCCATTGGAGTTGGTGCTGACACCTGGATATGGAAGCAGGTTGGGGAGAGGTAGGGCAGCAGTTGCAGAAATGGATGTGGCCCTGGCAGATCATGCCTTTCTCATATTGGTTAAAGGTACAGGTTCATAAGGAGAAACCAGTAGTAGGATGTTCATATTGTTTAATTGCTCAGTCGTGTCTGACTCTTCTGTGACCTCATGGATTGTAGCCTGCCAGGATCCTCTGCCCATGGGATTTCCCAGGCAAGAATACTGGAGTGGGTTGCCATTTCCTTCTCCGGGGGAATCTTCCAACCCAGGGATCAAATCTGCGTCTCCTGCACTGCGGGTAGATTCTTTACCACTGAGGCACCAGGTGAGTCCTGCATGTTCACAAGCTCATATGCTATTTGCAATTTTTAAGGCATATTCAATATGTTCATGTTCAAGATTACAATTACACGTATACGCACACATATGTATATTCACCCTGTATATAGATCAGTTCATCGCGGTTTCTTTCTACAACCCCTGCACTTGAAGGGTTCCTTTAGTGTCCGCGGATATTGGGATCAGCTCCACACAGCATAGGCTCCAGGGACCCTGTTCAAACATTTCATTTGGGTAAGTTAGATGAGCAGAGATTCAAAAAGAGCTCCAGAAAGGAAAGCATATATATTGAGTGTTTACTCNCACTTGAAGGGTTCCTTTAGTGTCCGCGGATATTGGGATCAGCTCCACACAGCATAGGCTCCAGGGACCCTGTTCAAACATTTCATTTGGGTAAGTTAGATGAGCAGAGATTCAAAAAGAGCTCCAGAAAGGAAAGCATATATATTGAGTGTTTACTCTATGCCATCTCATTTATTTCAGGAAATACGCACGTTTTCTATTTTCACACTGGGACTGTGAGACTTGCAGAGGTTAATCCATTTGCCCACCACCATAAAGCTCTTTAACAATGATCCCAGGATAGGTAAACAAGCTTATCTGACTCCAGAAGACATGTTCTTTCTACTAAATCCTGCAGGAAAAATAAGGATGCCCATCATGTACAACTTATATTTCCAGAATTTATGTTCACTCACTATTGGGATTTCTTCACCAATTTCAGTGTACCCTGGACCACAGCTATGGCAATTTTTATACATTTCTTTGAGCCTGCTTCTCAAGCACATCTGCCTTATTCTTGCTGCTGTGGCTTTGTTTAGATAATGACGTGTGTGTTCAGTTGCTAGGTCATGTCCTGCTCTTTGCGACCCCATGGACTAGAGCCTGCCAGGCTCCTCTGTCCATGGGATTTCCCAGGCAAGAATACTGGAGTGGATTGCCATGTCCTCCTCCAGGGGATCTACCCAACCCAGGGATTGAACCCTCATGTCTTGTGTCTCCTGCATTGGCAGGTGGATCCTTTACCACTGAGCCAGCAGTGGCTCCTTAGATAGTGAACTTGGTCACAATTTTCTCATGCCCTTTGTTTTCTCCACTCAACAGAATCTTCAGTGCTCACTCATGGTGAGTTGCTTTACTTCTCCTGTTCCCTTGTATCCGTCTTCAACAGTAAGCGTATCTTCTTGCAATTAATGTCCTGTTTCAACATGTCCTCTAATTATTTATACATGAAATGTAAGGTTTATCGTTTCAACTATACAAAAATGGATTCCTTCATATCCTTATTGATTGATCTGTAACAAATCCTAAGACAATCTGTGTGGGTGAAAAGGACACAGGGCTCGTCGTCTTTCTCCACCCTGCTTCTTCTCCCCTGTCCCATCTCAGAGGCATCACCAAGCCCTGAGCTGCCAGCCCCTAGCCTTCTGGTTGACAGAGCAATAGGCAGGAGTCATCCTTGAACCGCTCCTCTGCTTCCACATGGGTCCGCATTTAATCAATTCCAGGTCACATCAGTTCCCCTGACTGCCCTAATATGTCTCTATCTCTACTGCTGTTACTTTTTTTTAAAGTATCTTTTAAACTTTATTTTCTTTATTTTTTAAATTACTTTTTATTGGAGTATAGTTGCTTTAATGGGCTTCCCAGGTAGCTCAGTGGTAAAGAATCTGCCTGCCAATTCAGGAGACTCGAATTTGGTCCCTGCATTGAGAAGGTCCCCTGGAGAAGGAAATGGCAACCTGTTCCAGTATTCTTGCCTGGGAAATCCCTTGGACAGAGAGGAGCCTGGTGGGCTACAGTCCCTGGGGTCCTAAAGAGTCCGACAAGGCTTAGCAAATAAGCAACAAAAACATAGCTGCTTTACAATGTTGTGTTAGTTTTGACTGCACCGCAATACTTTGCTACTGGCTATGTTAGCCACTCAATCGTGTGTGACTCTGCGACCCCACAGACTGTAGACTGCCAGGCTCCCCTGCCCATGGAGTTCTCCAAGAAAGAATACTGCAGCTGGTTGCCATTTCCTTCTTCAGCTATATGAATACACGTGTCCTCTCTCTTGTTTTGGATTTCCTTCCCAGGTAGGATGGCACGGAGCACTGAGCAGTTTCCTGGGCTGTGCAGTAGGTTCTCCTGCTGTGGTGACCTGAATTTAGGTCGCCAGCATTGCTTGCCAGATGGCTGCAACATCCTTCGAGCTGGTTTCCTTATGCTCGGCTTGCTTCCTCCAGTATGTTTTTTTCATGCTGCAAACAAAGTGACTTAAAAACAAAAACAAAATGGAAATCTGAAGACCCTCTCTGTCATAAATGAAAATCATTGCCTTGGTATCATTGTCTGTTCGGAGATCAATGTCTCAAGGAACCATGAAGGATGAAGACCATGGACAGCAGGAGGGAGGAAGCAGGCAAGTGCTGCCCAAGCTTCTAGGTGACAAAGAGGCAGAGAGCACTTGCAGCTTACCCTCTTGATTTTCAGCCCCATGGGCCATGTAGAAGACGTTAAATGCCTGAGAGCAGAAGTGGCTTTTGGGTGCGGTTTATATCTTTGGCAGGAGCATCCTGTATCCTTTCCTGGGAAACCGAATGCAAGAGAAAGCGCATGTGACTAAAAGGAATGCAGTGGATACTATCTCCAGGACTGGTTTAATACTTTGCCCTTGTACTGCCCTGTGCCTGGCACATCTTGTCCTCAGTGAACTGCATTATTGCATCCTTACAAGTGAGACCACTTCTGACATGATGCAACACCCCTTTCCCATATGGTAGTCACCATGATCATTTTCCTCCTCTATTTGCTTGCTCTGCTTTCACTCACTATTTGTCATTTTATATATTTACTTGTCATATCCTCTAGGATGACGTCCCTAATCCCAGATTGGTTTAGAAGCATCTGTGGGCTTGCTAAGTTATCTTGTAGCAATTGCTTGTTAATTTTTGGTCCCTCTCCAACATTCTACAATGTAAATTCCCAAGGGCAGGAATTTTGCTTGGTTCACCATTGTATCCCAGGTCGTCGGTTTCACTACCGCAATTTCCCAGATGCAAAAACTAAGGCAAGAAGTATGGAGACACTGGCCAAGAGTCACGTGTTAGTAAGTATCAGAGACATCCTTAGAACAGGCGTTCTACTCATTCAGTGGTTTGTTGATTAATTAACTGATTGATTCTTCTGCTCGTTCAACAAATAATAATTGAAGGGCTTCTAGGCACTGTGGGGCATAGAAGAATGGATGATACATAGACTCTACCACATGCAACTCATGGTCATGAGCTCCTGGAAGAGAAATAAGCATGAACAACTCCAAACCTTGGTGACTGTGGAAGAACAGTAGGGATGCTAACCGTTTCAGGGTGAGCGGTCCAGGAAAGGCTTTTCAGCTGTGATATCGACTATGAACCCCCTTAAAGTGACTGCAAGTTCATCAGTAAGTGGGGGAAAGAGGAACTGGGGCAACAGCAAGTGTAAAGTTCTTTCGGGGCCTCCTGGGCTGTATTAAGACACTGAGACTTTGTCTTAAATGAAGGAAAGCCAACGAGGGATGGAAAGATGAGTAGAATCTTAACAGGGAAAGATGGGGGAGGGAGTAAGCAACTGCTTTCCGGGAAAAGAGAACAGCCCGAAAGCCCCTAAAATCCAGACAGCTTGTGGTTAGCATGCCTGTGGACTAGCGATCATGGAGACAGGAGTAGAGACATGGCTCAGAATCTCACTGGATGTGGCTTCCATCCTTTCCCTAACGTCCCCTTGCAGAAGTTAATCTGGACAGTGGGATTCTGTAGAGATGACTGACCTGTTGGAATATTTGTCAGCCTCACTCATGCTTCCAGGAGAGAGGAAGGGTGGTAAGATAGGCGACAGGCAGAGTGTTTTGGAGGTGATGTTGAAGCAGCATCTTTCCATCCACAGCCCCAGCCCTGCTTCTGGAAGTCTTGTCAGCTCCGGGG
>SJYT01068083.1:362758-443639 GCA_006410635.1 Cephalophus harveyi
GGGGGGGGGGGGGGGGGGGGGGGGGGGGGAGCAAGGGCAGTTCCTCTGTTGGGCAGTAGGTGGCGGCATTGTCTCTGTCTCAGAACTTGAGGTTGAAGAACCATTTGACAGATTTGTCTCCTTTGCTCTTGGAGATCTCAGCCTCTGGAGTGATATTTTGTAACCTATGTAAGGAGGAAAGAAGGGAAATATGACTAACAGGTACTGAAATGATTTTCCTTGCAGCATCTCAAGGGAAATGCTGGGAAAGGGTGAAATATGGAATCTTAGACTGCATGTGGCCTCCAGGCTCTCCCTCTTCCTCTTTCATTCTTGTTTCTCCCCCTCCTTCTTCTTCTGCTCCCTCCTCCCTCCCTTTCCATCTTAATTTTCATCCTCCCCATCGCAGCCATCATCCACCGAAGACTTTCTAGGAGCCAGGCACCAAGCTGAGCCCTCTCAAGCGTGAATTCATTTCATCTTCAACCTTTGCTAGGTTCCATTATTGTTTTCTTTTTACAGATAAGCACATGGCGCTTCAGAGAGAGAGAGAGTCAAATTTCAAGATTACACAGGAATAAATGGCAGAGAAAAACTCTGGCACTAGTTCAGGCTTCCTCAACAGTAAGGCTCTGCCTTCTCTGTTAAAGCATGTTGTTTATTTTTCATAGGTCAGATTCACACACACAACTCCTCCCCCATCAGTTCAATTCAGCTCAGTCACTCAGTCGTGTCCAACTCTTTGTGGCCCCATGGACTGCAGCATGCCAGGCTTCCCTGTTCCTCACCAACTCCTGGAGCTTACTAAACTCATGTCTATCAAGTTGGTGATGCCATCCAACCATCTCATTCTCTGTCTTCCCCTTCTCCTGCCTTCAATCTTTCCCAGCACCAGCTGCTAAGTCACTTCAGTCGTGTCCGACTCTGTGCGATCCCATAGACGGCAGCTCACCAGGCTCCTCCGTCCCTGGGATTCTCCAGGCAAGAACACTGGAGTGGGTTGCCATTTCCTTCTCCAATGCATGAAAGTGAAAAGTGAAAGTGAAGTCACTGAGTCGTGTCCAACTCTCAGCGACCCCATGGACTGCAGCCCACCAGGCTCCTCCGTCCATGGGATTTTCCAGGCAAGAGTACTGGAGTGGGGTGCCATTCCTTCAGTATCAGTCTTTCCAATGAATATTCAGGACTGATTTCCTTTAGGATTGACTGGTTGGATCTCCTTGCAGTCCAAGGGACTCTCAAGAGTCTTCTCCAACACCACACTTCAAAAGCATCAATTCTTGGGCACTCAGCTTTCTTAATAGTCCAACTCTCACATCCATACACAACTATTGGAAAAACCATAGCTTTGACTAGAAAGACATTTGTTGGAAAAGTAATATCTCTGTTTTTTAATATGCTGTCTAGGTTGGTCATAGTTTTTCTTCCATAGCAAGCGTCTTTTAATTTCATGGCTGCAGTCACCATCTGCAGTGATTTTGGAGCCCCCCAAATAAAATCTGTCACTGTTTCCACTGTTTCACCATCTATTTGCCATGAAGTGTTGAGATTCACACACAATTCCTCCCCCATACCTATAGCCAAAAACTTTATTCCCCAACACAAACTAAGGATTGCCTTGTATTGAGACTCGGGCTTATTTGCATCTTGGGAGTAATGCGAGGCACGGGCTGTCAAGATGGTCCTTCTCCACAGCAGCACAGACGCTCGCAGCTGGGGCTCCTGCTGTGGGGTGGCCGGGGTGACCGTATGTCTGCTCCTGCTCCTTGCCTCCTCTTCTTTCAGCCAGTCCCAGTGGTAGCTGAGTGCACCATGTCCGTTGGTAGACTGTATGCTCACCTGTCATTCCTTTATTCACTCACCCCTTCATTCATTAGTCTTCTCTAGTCATTTTGGGTAGCATTTAATAAACAGCTACTACATGTCAGGTGATGTTCTAGAAAGGCACAGTTGAACAGAATGGAGCCCTTGGTCTAAGGGAGCTCACAGCCTAGCAGAAGAGACAGAGCGGTAAAGACACTGCTGTAATGCAGCGTGATAAACACGGTGATTCCGGGGGGCACCCTTGTGTGCTCAGTACAGCTCTTGGGGCTCAGGAGTGCAGCAAAAGTCTGTTAAATGATTGAATGAATCCACCCAGCCTGTGAGTCAGGGGAAGCTTTCTGGGGAAGAGAAGCCATATCTGAGAGCAGCCACATGCGCCTTGAACTCTCCCGTGTGCTGGGGCGGGTGCCCAGCTCAGGATGCTGTGCATAGTAGGTGCTCAGTGAAACCGCAGGGGCCCTCTATGGGTCTTCTGGGGCCTCTGTCGTGCAGCTTCAGAAGCAGCTTCTACCACGCCTTGCACTGCATGCACAGGGTGTTCACAGCCTGCAATACAGATGCTGAGCCCGGAGTTGAGCAATGTGGTGCTAAACATCTCTGTCTGTCTGCTCTGGTGCTGCCTGTCACCTGGGTCTACCCTGCTTCGTCGTTCTGTTTGCTGGGTCCTTCTCAGCACACACCCTTTGCTCCTATAGAGTCCAGCCATTCTCCGCTTCCTTTATTTCTTTTAAAAAATCGAAACAGAGTTGATTATAATCTTATGTTCATTTCAGGTGTACAACATAGTGATTCAACATTTAAATACATTATAAAAAGAGCATCCCAGTGAGTCTAGTTACCATCTGTTCCCATACAAACTATTACAGTACCGCTGACGCTATTCCTTGTGCTGTATAATACATCCCCGTGACTTATTTATTTATTTTTCTTTAAAAAATTTTTTTATTTTTACTTTATTTTGCTTTACAATACTGTATTGGTTTTGTCATACATTGACATGAATCCGTTACGGGTGTACGTGAGTTCCCAATCCTGAACCCCCCTCCCATTCCCCCCCCACATATCCTCTCTCTGGATCATCCCTGTGCACCAGCCCCAAGCATCCTATATCCTGTATCGAACATAGACTGGCGATTCGTTTCTTACCCAATAGTATACATGTTTCAACGCCATTCTCCCAAATCATCCCATCCTCTCCCTCTCCCACAGAGTCTAAAAGTCCGTTCTATACATCTGTGTCTCTTTTACTGTCTCGCATGGAAGTTTGTGCCTTTTAACTCCCTTCACGTATTTTGCCCACCCTCACCTCCTCCTCTCTGGAAACTACTTGTTTATTCTCCACATCTATGAGTCTCTTTTTCTGTGGTTTGATTTGATCGTTTGTTTTCTGTTTTAGATTTCACGTGTAAGTCAAAAGATAGAGCACTTGTTTTTCTCTGACTTACTTCACTTAATATAATAATACTCTCCAGGTCCATCTGTGTTATTGCAAATGGCAAGATTGTATTCCTTTTTATGGCAGAGTAATATTCCACGGTGTGTATATCCTTCTCTTCTCTTCCTCACTCCCCCAGGTGCCCGTTACAGCTCCCCCAGCTCACTCCTGCTTGCAGCATTACTTGGTTCACACTGTCTGCATGTATAGAACAGGGGCTATGGTTTATTCAACCACCAAGCTAAGCTAGCACCAGGCAGAATGCTGCACACCTCCTCCTTACCATCAACCATGGTTGCTTACATGGGCCAAGTACCATTCAATCTTCAGAGACTTTGCATACATCCTGTTGTTGTTTGGTTGCTCAATCGTGTCCAACTCTTTGTGGCCCCATGGACTGTAGCCCGCCAGGCTCTTCTGTCCGTGAGATTTCCCAGCAAGAATACTGCAGTGAGTTGCCATTTCCTTCTCCAGGGGATCTTCCTGATCCAGGGATTGAACCTGCATCTCCTCATTGCAGGAGGATTCTTTACCACTGAACCACCTGGGAAACTCTATAAGTCCTGTTAATATACCTATTTTACAGATGAGAAAACTGAATCTGAGCATAAAGAATTTGTCCAAGGTTACCTAGCCGGTAAGTATCAGAGCCAGGATTTGAACCCCTGTGTCTGACTTCAGAGCTTGTCCTACTAACTGTGGCCCAGCATTCTCTCCGCTGTAATATGACCAGTAAGCACGTTGCGTGAATGAACTGTGCATTGCAACGACCATCCCATGATTCCAGTTATGAGCAGGTATCCTCCACTCAGTGCTCCCAAACCTCTTGCAGTGAATGAGTGGATTTTTTTTTTTTTAATAAGTTTCCATCTTCTGTGGCCTAATACTTTCATACTTTGCAATAAAAAATGAATCACTAGGGAAATAACCTTACACTAGAATATGGTGATGATATCAGATTGATTTAAAAGTTTGTAAATATTGACTCTCAGTTCCTGTCCTTACCACATGGACTGTCTTTGAACAGCACTGGTCAATTTGTCTGCAAGCTCAGACTGGCCTTAGGTTGAGGATGGATTGCAGAAAGAATCTGGGTTATTTGACTGCATGTTTTGAGGAAGAAGGAAAAACTGAAATTCGTGTGGGTCAATTTTTCAAGAGACAAAAGTAATTGCTTGACACCATCAGAAATAGAAATTTAATTTCATGGAAAGTGTACACATGTCAGTGTGTATTTGGGGGAATAAGCATGGGGAATGTGTGGAAAGAACTATAAAATGTCTCTGCCCAAAGGTATAATGGTGATAACATCCAGGATGTGAATACTGGGTTGTTTTGTTATTTTTTGGGTCCTGATAGGAAATATGTGAATCTGTCAAAGCAATTTGGTTTTTCGTTTACAGGGACCACAAGTATTACTTCCAAATATTGTTCTGAATAAAACTTAATTGAAAATGTGATCAAACTGAAAAATCTCTCGGCAAACCATGGGTCACAGTCACAAAGGGACGTTTGCTTATCCTCCACTGTGGTGGGATCTGTAGCAGGCACACGTGGAGACGGCTGCTGTGTCTGTCACATCACTCACTGTCCCTACTGGGAGGCACCCCACCCCCAAACTGGCTGCACTGTGTTTGCTTAAAGATCATCTTTCAGAGAAGCAGAGTGCAATCCTTTACTGGGGAGGCCCCCAGATAGGTCCCTTTTGACTTCACCCCAGAAGCCCTGCTTTCTGAGAACTCAGATTGCTTGTCAGGCAATGGAAGTTTCTCTGCTTCTGGAGACGGCTCTTCCTGTTCTGGTTGCCTAAGAATTTGCTGAGTGCAGTCCATTGTGTCTGTCTCTGAGTGCCCAAACTTTCCCTCCTTCTCTCCTTGAAGCTGGACTGTGCACAGAAATCCAGAACTGTGGGGTGATAATACTAAGAAGTCTCTTGCTATTTAGTGTTTTTTAAAGAGAAGTAACTTGGAACTCAACCCGGTGCTCTGTGACAACCTAAAGGGGTGAGATGGGGTGGGAGGTGGGAGGGAGTCCAAGAGGAAGAGGACATATGTATACCTGTGACTGACTCATGTTGATGTATGGCAGAAACCAACACAACATTGTAAAGCAATCATCCTTCAGTTAAAAAAATTATAAGAAAAATAAAGAGAAGTAACTATGCCATTTCATGAGATGCTTGATAGAGACAGAAAGCAGCATTGATCTAGAACCATAAAGACTGGGAAGGGCTGAATGAAGTCCCCCTAAAACGCCTGTTTTTCCTGTGGTCATGTATGGATGTGAGAGTTGGACTGTGAAGAAGGCTGAGCGCCGAAGAATTGATGCTTTTGAACTGTGTTGTTGGAGAAGACTCTTGAGAGTCCCTTGGACTGCAAGGAGATCCAACCAGTCCATTCTGAAGGAGATCAGCCCTGGGATTTCTTTGGAGGGAATGATGCTAAAGCTGAAACTCCAGTACTTTGGCCACCTCATGCCAAGAGTTGACTCATTGGAAAAGACTCTGATGCTGGGAGGGATTGGGGGCAGGAGGAGAAGGGGACGACTGAGGATGAGATGGCTGGATGGCATCACTGACTCGATGGACGTGAGTCTGAGTGAACTCCGAGAGATGGTAATGAACAGAGAGGCCTGGCGTGCTGGGATTCATGGGGTCGCAAAGAGTCGGACACGACTGAGCGACTGAACTGAACTGAACTAAAACGCCTAGGTTGAAATTCTAATCCTCTACTTTCAGGGTCTTTCGGGGGGGATTAAATTAAAATAAGCTCATTCGGGTGGCCCTAATCCTATCTGACCCGTGTCCTGTGAGAAGGACACAGCTGTACAGAGGGAAGGCCTGGTGAAGACACAGAGAGAAGATTGCCATCGCAAGGCAAGGAGAGAGGCCTCAGAAGAAACTACTCTGCGGACACCTTGATCTCACACTTCTAGCTTCCCTCGTGAGAAAATTAATTTCTGTTAATTAAACCACTCAGTCTGTGCTGTAACAGCAGATCTAGGACTTAAATCCTGTCTCCTCTGTGTAACATTAAGCAAAGCAGTAGATTTCCCTGAGTCCCACTTTCCCCATCTGAAAAATGTGGTTAATTATAATCCCAGTCCTTCCAAATTCACAAGGTTGAATCTGGACTCAGCAGTGTGTGTGTTCAGTGGCTCAGTCGTGTCTGACTCTTTGTGACCCCATGGACTGTAGCCCACTAGGGTCCACTGTCCCCAGGATTCTTCAGGCAAGAATACTGGTGTGGGTTGTTGTTTCCTTCTCCAGCGATCTTCCTGGCCCAGGGACGGAACTTGAGTCTCCTGCACTGCTGGCGGTTTCTGTATCACTGAGCTCCCTGGGAAGCCCCGTGGGTGCTCTGGAGGTCATTACTCAGCTACCACGATATTGAAAAAGCTGTGGAGTGATGCAAAGAGCAGGATCTTTCCCAGCTTCTCTAATTGTTAGCTTTGTGATCTCAGGAAAGTCACTTAACTTTTCTGAGCCTGTTCCCTCAAGTGTAAAATGAGTATCATATTACCCATCTCACAGAGTTGCTGTGAGAATTCAGCTACAAGAGAGGGTATCTGGGGGTGATTAATATAATTCCAAGGACATCGAGGGCCCCTAAATGGTAAACAGCAACTACTTTGTCTCATTTGGACTTTCAGTTTTCCAAACTGTACCCTTTCCCTGTCCTTGGTTCCTTATGCAGTCCAAGGGACTCTCAAGAGTCTTCTCCAACACCACACCTCAAAAGCATCAATTCTTCGGCGATCAGCCTTCTTCACAGTCCAACTCTCACATCCATACATGACCACAGGACATCGAGGGCCCCTAAATGGTAAACAGCAACTACTTTGTCTCATTTGGACTTTCAGTTTTCCAAACTGTACCCTTTCCCTGTCCTTGGTTCCTTCCAGGCAGGCTTAGCACTCGCTGTGGTTACTCTGAGGGACTTCAAGGAATGGAGGCAGGGTCCTGGATTTCAAGAGCAAACTTGGTCAAATTCTCATCTCTGTCTCTTGTCCCCACCGCACTCAACCTCAACCAGTTTAATAGGGCTCCCTCCTTTGCCTCTGTGCCTTTAAGAGGACAGCTCATCAATCTCAAGAACTGAAATATACACTGAACCAAATAACCCTGCCTGAGCCAGCTGCTTCCTAATAACTCCCTCCACCCCACCCCTGGGTGATGAAGGACTACAATGTTATACCACAGGAAAAATAAACATCAGACACAGTCATCTTTTGAGATGTGATAAATGAAACCTATTCCTTCTCATCTCTGTGGTAAGGCAGCTGTTCTGGAAGCTGGTAGAGGAAAGGTCTGCCCAGTTTCATCATAGCACACATGTATTGAGCACCTGCTGTATGCCAGGATAGGCTCTGGAGACTCAGGGAAGAATAAGATACCGCTCTTCAGCCGGGAAGGAGCCTCTGCCTAATTAAATACATGTACCTATAGGTGGGGCTTTCCTGGTAAGTCGGTGGTAAAGAATCTGCCTACTAATGCAGAAAACTTGAGTTCAACGCCTGGGTGGGGAAGATTCCCTGATGATGGAAATGGCAACCCACTCCAGTATTCCTGCCTGAAAAATCCCATGGACAGAGGAGCCTGGCCAGCTACAGTCTACGGGGTCTCAAAAGAGTCAGACACGACTTAGTGACTAAACTATCAAACTTTGTCGCTCAGCAAGAGCTTTGTGCATTAGGGAAGCCCCCTGACCTGATGAAGCCTCAGCGTGCTGATCTGAGTGGGGAAACAAAAAACTCATTTTTTGTTGTTATAAAACAGCCTATGGAAATATGCTCAGAGCCTTGCTTGGTGTGTGGGAGGTTCTAATACTTTTGTGTATCCCATAAATTCATAAGAGAATCAGTGGTGATGAGCATGGATGAGGAAGAACCAGGACTACAGCTCAGCTCAGGAGGGAGCCCTGAATTGGACGTTCACAGCCCCTCACGACTTGACCCTTGTCTGCCAAGGTAGGTGGGCTTGTTCCAGACAAGTCTGGGCATAGATAAGAATCTAACACATTCAGGTCATGGAATTTTGTGCTCTCTTGGTTAAATTCTGCCTTGATTGATTTTTGCAGCTAAAAGTCACTTCTGAGCATGTAGGGTTTGGGAAATGATCCAAACTACTCAGTTTAAGATCACTATAGTGTTGTTTTGAAATATTAAGATCAGGAAACAGAATAAAGATGTGAATACAAAGATGACTTAGGAGTCAGTGCTGAAATTCCAGGTCTGTATGCATTAACTGTGAGCCCATGGGGTTCTCTCTCCACCTCTCTGAGTCTCCTTTTCATGATCTGTAAATAACAAACAAACAAAAAGGGTTATTGCCCTTCTAACTGGCTGCCATGAGGAAAACTTTGACATTATGGATATAAAGTGCTTTGCACATGGAGCCAGCCCTTTGTAAATGCTAGAAATCATTACTAAGAAGAAAATAATTGAATGAACTAGAAAGTGTAAGAGAAAGAAAAGAGAAGGAAGGATGGATAAAAAAGATGGACAGGAAAGATGGAAGGAAGGAAGGATGGTCAAGCTGACCCTGAGTGCTGTCTTCTCACATTTGAAGAGTTTCTCTAAGGGAAGTGAGATGTTGCTTAGGACCAATTTATACAAGTGGCAGGGAAGCAGATGTTACCTAAAATCAAAACCATTTATTCTAGAGGAAAAGGTGTTAATCTTTCAGTCATGTCTGACTCTTTGTGACCCCATGGACTGTAGCCTGCCAGGCTCCTCTGTCCATGGAATTCTCCAGGCAAGAATACTGGAGTGGGTTGCCACGCCCTTCTCCAGGGGATCTTCCCAACCCAGGGATGGAACCTGGGTCTCCTGCACTGCAAGCAGAATCTATACCAGCTGAGCCACCAGTGGAAGCCCACTTCTTTTAGAAGTGAAAGTGAAAAAGTGAAGTCCCTCAGTTGTGTCCAACTCTTTGCGACCGAACGGATTGTAGCCTATCAGGCTTCTCCGTCCAGGGATTTTCCAGGCAAGAGTACCAGAGTGGGTTGCCTTTTCCTTCTCCAGGGGATCTTCCCGACCCAGGGATCGAACCCAGGTCTCCCACATTGCGGCAGATGCTTTACCCTCTGAGCCACCAGGGAAGCCCAAGGATACATTCAAAAAGGGACTGAACAAAGAGATGTTAAAGATATTGGGAAAAGCACCTCTATAGAACAGAGAGAATACAGGGAATCCTAATACATGTGCAGTTTCTTCCATGCAATTCATCTGTATAAATATGTAGCATTGAGGGCGTCCATTGGTTCTGGGAATATTATCAACAACAGAAAGCCTGAATCATGTATCAAACCAGGAGCTGAACACTTTTCTTGTAATACATGTATTGTCTGCCAAGAAACCCTGGAAAAGCCATTGTCTTCCTCTCTTTGTAGGGAGAGTAGACTCTGACTTAGAGGCCCAAGGACTAGACAGCAGAGTCCAGTAGTTGTGTTTTAATTAAAACACTTTAAATTGGTATTTTAAAAAGTATTTATTTATTTGGTTGCATCCGGTCTCAGCTGTAGCATGGAGTTCTTCATTGCCTCATGCGAGATCATTCATTGCAGTGCATAAACTCTCCAGCTGGGGCATGTAGGCCCAGTTGCTTTGTGGCAAGTGAGATCTTAGTTCCCTGACTAGAGATTGAACCTGTATTGCAGGGTGGAGTTTTAGCCACGAGACCACCAGTGAAGTGAAAGTGTGCAAATGTGAGTCAGTGAGTTGTGCCTGATTCTTTGTGACCCCATGGACTGTAACCCACCAGTTCCTCTGTCCATGGAAATCTCCAGGCAAGAATACTGGAATGGGTTGCTATGCCCTCCTCCAGGGGCCTTTCCTGACCAGGGATCAAACCCAGGTTTCCCGCTTTGCAGGCAGATTCTTTACTATCTGAGTCACCAGGAAACCCCAAGAATACTGGAGTGGGTAGCCTATCCCTTCTCCAGGGATCTTTCCTGACCCAGGAATTGAACTGGGGCCTCCTGAATTGCAGGCTGATTCTTTACCAGCTGAGCTACCAGGGAATGAATGACATGTAAAGATTCATACATATTTGATGTATGCAACTTGAGTTTGAGGATAAGTATGTGCTTGTAATACAAGCATCACCATCAAGGTCATAAATATAACCATCACCTCCCAAAGTTTCATCGTGCCTTTATTATTATTACTATTATTATTGTTGGTTGGAAAACAAAATGAGAACTCCCTTTTTAGCAAATTTCAAGCTATACATTATTGTCAGCTATAGCCACCAAGTGGTATAGTTGGTCTTCAGATCCTCTCTAGCATAACTGAATCTTTTTACCTTTCACCATCACCCCCTCTTCTCCTCTCCCCTCCCATCTTGCCCCTGGTAACCACCATTCTATCCTCTGCTTCTAAGAGTTTGACTATTTTAGATCCCATATCCACACCACAAGTCGAGTTTTAAATTACAAAGGAATGCTCCGAATCCCCGGGACCTCCATTATTCTATTGCCTGTGCACTCTATGATTTATTTGTTGGCTTTACATGTCAGTTTCTCCTTCTGGACCATGGGCTCCTCTGATGCATGAGCATGCTAATCTCTTTATCTTGGTATCTTTTGTTCCCGGCAGGAAAGTTGCTCCCGGCAGGAAAGTTGCTCCATCAGTTTATTTTGAAAGGATGAATACCTGAGTTAGGTTCAAGAGAAAGAAAACATAAAAAAATGAAGAGAGACTTTTTTTTTTTTGGAACGTCTTATGTATGTCGGGCTGGGAGGCATGTTATGTCCATAATCCAGCCTCATTCCAGGAGACTCCCTGCTCTTTCAGAGGCTAGAAAGCTAAAAAGCTGCAGCTAACAGACACAGGCTTTCCAGGTGGCATTAGTGGTAAAGAACCCGTCTCCCAACGCAAGAGACAAAAGAGATGCGGGTTCGATCCCTGGGTGGGGAAAATCCCCTGGAGGAGGGCATGGCAACCAACTCCAGTGTTCTTGCCTGGAGAGTCCCATGGCCAGAGGAGCCCGGCAGGCTACAGTCCACGGGGTTAAAGAGTCAGACACAACTGAGGCGACTTAGCACGAAGCACAACATAGATCCATGCAACAAAATGCACTTGAATGAGATCTGGGAGGAGGGCGAGGTTTGCTCGTCCCTTTCTTCTCCCCTCCCTCCAGCTCATCTTTCACTGCTTTCCTCCCCTTCTGGATTGTTTACTCCAGCCATCCTGAATTTCCCCCTATTCTCCTGTGGGCCTGGATTTTCTTTGATTCTTTGCTGGGAAGTCTGCTCTCCCTATTATTACTATTTTTTCTAATTCCTACTACTTCTTTACAACTCAGCTCCTCCAGGCAGCCTTCCACGACTCCCCTAGTCTGGGTTAGGGGTCTTGCTTTGGTAAGAATTCTGAAGATGTTCCCAAGATTTCCATTTCCCAGTTGTTCAATCAAATACTAATCTAAGCAGTGCTATGCAGGGATATTACAGGTATAATTTAAACCCCACATTTTAACGCCCTGCTTGCTTGTGACTTCAGTCACTCTGACCACTGTCTTCCCTCCATTCAGCACAAGGCCCTCCTGGAAATCCCTGTCTTGTTCTCTAACATCCTCTTTCTGGGCAGCCTCCCTTAGGCTGTTCTCAACTCCTGTGAGCAGCCCAGGCAAACACACAGATTTCTTTAAGAACCAGGATTGTAGATGTAGCCAATTAATTAAGAAGATTCAGGTAAAGGATGTAATATCTGGAAGAGTTGCTGCTGCTGCTAAGTCGCTTCAGTCGTGTCCGGCTCTGTGCGACCCCATAGATGGCAGCCCACCAGGCTCCCCCATCCCTAGGATTCTCCAGGCAAGAACACTTAAGTGGGTTGCCATTTCCTTTTCCAATGCATGAAAGTGAAAAGTGAAAGTGAAGTCACTCAGTCGTGTCCGACTCTTCGACACCCCATGGACTGCAGCCCACCAGGCTCCTCCAACCATGAGATTTTCCAGGCAAGAGTACTGGAGTGGGGTGCCATTGCCTTCTCTCGTCCAGAAGAGTAAATGTTACTAATTTACCTTGAGGAGAAAATGATAAACTGTGCTCTTTCCACAACCCAAGAGATGCTAATTCACAACCCAAAGCTAATTTTCCAATGTCTGTTTTCTTCCCTGGAGGAAAATAAATGAGTTGAGAAGGAGGCTGAGAAGGGTAGGTATGCTTGCACACAGGAGCTGGTCTGCGAGAGGGATGTGGGTTGAGGAGACCTAAGAGGAAAGAGGTTGGATTTGGACAGAAGGTCTTCAGAGAGCAGCAGGACCATTAGCCTTCAGGAAGAAGCAGCAGGTCTGCTCTTGACATTCATGGAGGGAGCGCTACGGCAGGAAGTTATCTCTAGCCAGCTGAGCTCTCTGATGGGTGTATCCGGTGACTCAGGAAGCAGCACAGTCTTTCTTTTTAGAGGTATTCAGAAAGGGCTGGATGTCCATGCATCAGGGATGCTATGCAGGGGAGCCTGACTGACAGTGTGTGAAAGCCATGGACTTCAAAACATTCCGAAATTGGGAAATCTGAGACTCGACAGTCAAACTGCCCACTTCCAAAATTGAAGTGCAATCAGAATCCATGGCTTATTCCTGAGAATGAGCTTATAGGATCCCAGAACAATTCGTCTATGATCATGTTCTCCTGGGAGAGATCTAAGAGTTACAATTTCCATGCTCACTGGGGATAAGGCACTGAGAAATGCTTCATTTTGTGACATGAGTGCAACAGCGTTCAGAAGTTTCCTGCTATTTTTCCAGAATTTCTGCCCTGTAAAGATCCCTTCCATTTAAGACTTGGGTCCTCTATGCAGCTGGACCCCCACAAACAGTGAGCCTTGGCAAAGTAGCTCTACATGACTAGCTGTTAACTTCCTTATCTGGAATTGAGAAGGCCAACAAATGTCCTCTAAGGTCTGCTTGAGCTCTTAGAATTCACATAGGTCCACATTTCCATAAATACGCAGGAGGGATTTATATCGATAGAACTTGGCATGGCACTGCCTGGGGCAGTAGGCCTGGGTGGGTAGCTGAGACTGAGGGATGTTACATAGACGGAGAGGGTGGTGTTGCAGTAATGGGCTCCACGCTGGTAACTGTTGAGGCAGGAGGTGAAAATGAGAGAATAAACAAATATATTCTCTTAGGGCGTCCCCGATGGCTCAGTGGGTAAAGAATCCACCTGCAAGGAAGGGACAGGAGAAGAGGTTCAATTCCTGGGTGGGGAAGATCCCGTGGAGGAGGAAATGGCAACCCACTCCAGTATTCTTGCAGGAAGGAGCCTGGAGGGCTACAGTCCATGGCGTCACAAAGAGTTGGACATGACTGAGCAACTAACGCGCACACACTCACATACAGCACTATTGGGTTCAAACAGTTTCAAGAACAAGGAGACCTTCAAGGTCACATAGGCAAATCTTGAAGTCCAGCGTGTTCCTTCCTTCCTCCCCCTGAGAGCTCTTCTCTCTGCCACATACATGAGCAAAGAGCTGTGCCTGCACCTCAGGAAAACACGTGGGAGTTTTGTTTCCAAACACCCCTTGCTGCAGGTGGGAGAGCTAGTCACATTTCGATTACTGCTGGGTTTAATCCTGTCACTGGCGCTGACACATGAATCACTCTGCTGGTCCTGGGAGCGTGATGATGCAACGGATTGATGGAAGCCCATCTGGCCTTTTCATTTTCTTGATGAAGCCAGAACATCACCAGCCAACTGGGGCAGCTGGGGTGCTGGTGGAGGGTTCTATTCAGGCAGGAAGCCAAGTTGGGCCACCTGGACCTTCTGAGTCTCTAAAGGGCCACCCTTGTTCTCCCTTCCTAGGTGGGTGCCTGGAAACCTGCTTCACTTGCCTCCATCAGCATGAGCAAAGGCTTACTGCACACCTCGCTCAGGGACCAGGCACTGTCCTGGAGATTTCCTCGAATTCTGACATTGGCCCTGTGAATTAAGCACCTATATTCCCCTTTTACGTAAAAAAATATCATAACTCCTCACCTTTCTTGGCAATGGGATGAAAACCAGATCTGTGTATCTTCAATGATCAAGCCCCTACTCTATAACAGGCTGACCCTCCCAATTGCAAGCTCAGCGCTTCCATGTACAACTACATTTAACTTTCGTAAAAGCAGCGTAAGGCAGCTGTCAGCAAGGAAATCAAGGCTCAGAGAGGTTCATTCAGTTATCCAAAGTACCAGATTCATGGCCCCTCCCATTTCTTCATCTTACATTTGATCAATACCCCCACGTGGTATTGCACTGGGTTCTGGGTTACAATTGTGATGAAACGTCAGTGTTCTTGCCTTCATAGAACTTACAGCATAAGATAAGAATCAGTTATGCTGTAGGGAGTGGCACAGAAGGAAAGCAGGCAGTGTTCTGACATTAGGGTGAGGCAGGTGGTAGCGAAGGGCCTCTTCAAGAAATGACCTGTAAGCTGGGCCACAGTTAGGAGGGGGAGAAAGCAGGTGTGCTGGGCTGAACATTTGTGTTCCCCTAAAATTCACATGTTGAGGCCTAAATCCCTGTGCTGCTGCATGCTCAGTCATGTCTGACTCCTTGCCACCCCATGGGCCATAGCCCACCACACTCCTTCCTCTGTCCAGGGGATTCTCCAGGCAACAATACTGAGCTGGTTGCCATTTCCATCTCCAGTCGATCTTTCCCTACCCAGGGATCAAACCCACGTCTCCATCTTCTATATCTTCTGCATTGGCAGGTGGATTCCTTACCACTGTGCCACCTGGAAAGCCTGTTCTTATCCCCAAAATGATGGTATTTGGAAGTTGGGACTTTGGGAGGTAGTTAGGGTCAGATGAGGTCATGGTGGTGGGACCCCACGATGGTATAAGAAGAGGAAGAAAGACAGGGCCCTCTCCCTCTGTCATGTGAAGACCCAGCAAGAACTGGTTATTTTCAAGCCAGGAAGAAAGCTCTTATAAGGAACCAAATCCACTGGCACCTTGATTTTGAACTTCTAGCCTCCAAAACTGTGAGACATAAATGTTTGCTGCATAAGGGACTTCCCTGGTGGTCCAGTGGTTAAGACTGTGTGCTCCCAATGCAGGTCATGTGTTTGATCCCTGGTTGGGGCATTAAGATCCCTCATGTTACTTGGTGCATCCAGGAAAAAAAAAAAAAAAAGGAAAAAAATGTTTGCTGAGTAAGCCACCTTGTCTATGATATTTATTACAGAGTGATACAGAGGAACTCAAACCTGATTCCAGGAAGTCAGAGGATCTGTTTCCTTCATCAGCCAGTGAAGTCAGAATTATTAGTCAAGCACAGTTTTCCAAGTTATTCAAATGTTCTTCCTCGGCCCACACAGATCTTTCTGGAATAAGTTAAAAACAAGTCTAGGGAAAGTTATTTGTTTTTGCTGGGGAGAAAATATGCGTAGCCATTAATTGAAATGTTTTTGGACATTAAGTTAGTTTCTAGGAGAAATGGAATCTGAATGAATTGGCACCTTTGAGTGTATCTGACGTTCCCTTTTGGTTCTCAACACAGTTTCACCAGTAAAAATTGTTTCCCAGTGTCGATCCTGCCATTACCAGGGATGGGGGAGCCTGGTGGGCTGCCGTCTATGGGGTTGCACAGAGTCGGACACGACTGAAGTGACTTAGCAGCAGCAGTAGCAGCAACACAGTTTCACCAGTAAAAATTGTTTCCCAGTGTCGATCCTGCCATTACCAGATAAACAAAACCCCTTTGGCCTTCTGTGGGGTGTAAGAAAGAGAGGCCAGAAGATACTTTCCTGGAGTGCATGATTTTCTTTTTTGTTGACTTACAGAGTGCTAGAGCTGGAAGGGAACTTTGATTTGACACAGTCTGATTCTGCTTATCTGATAAGGGAGGAGACTGAGGCCTGGAGAAGGGAAGGAATCAGTCCAGGGGAACCCACTCTGGTGGCAGACCGGCTCTGTCCATCTTGGAAACGGACACTGCTCTAGGTCTTGTAAGTATGAAGTGGTTTAATAGTGGGGATTAATGGCCTATAAAATTATTGAGAGGACTAGAGCAGCAAAGGTTAGCAAAAGCTGCTGACGCAGAGTTTTGCTGCCTAGCTGTCAAACAATCTGAAATTGCAGGAAACTGCCACCAATGATTATGGTTGCTTGCAGCAAGGAGACAAGCGGTCTGTAAGAGCAAGCCTGGAGAGTTTTGGAAGGTCTCTCATCTGCTGAAGTCCATGCATATCCTCAGAAAACGCAGAGCAGTGATATGGCTTCTGCCTCTTTTACACCTTGCCAGAAGCTAAACCATAACCCCAGTGGCAGAGAATTCCAGCCCTGGGGAACAGAGGGGAACTTAGGAGCGAGCAGAAAAGGTGTTGAGTTGCTAAGAGACATTCTGGTATAGCAGGTCTACTAGATTCTCTCTATATTTTCCTCTACAAGCCTGTCTTGTGTCTTTCTTCTCTCCTCCCATCTTTTTTCCTCTTTCCATCCTTACTGGACATTTGGTTGATTAGGTGCTTTATTGTCTGTTTAATTGGAGACCCGGCCTGGCTGGAATGGTAGAGGTTTGGCTTGAGAATAACATGTATTTGATGGGGGAAGGGGCTCCCTAAATATTTGCACATATGTGAAATTTATTTTAAAGGACATCTGGGTGTGTTTAAAAATAAACCAGAGAAAAAGCAAACACTGTGATAAGAAGATGGGCCAGATACAGTAATGGGTCTAGACAGATCTGGAGGTGTAGACAGATTAGCATTCTACTCCAGATTCCCACGAAGGTCTCCTCCTCACAGACATTGGGTGCTGAGCATCTGACTTAATCTCTCTGTGTATTAGTGATAGAAGTAATAAAAATATTAATCTCAGAGAGTTCTTATGAAAATTACACAAAATAATACATATTACAGAATACATGGCATACAGAGAAAATTTACCAGAGGTCCTAATATTATTATATGTCTCAGTCAGTATGAAATGCTGTCACGAAGATCCCATAGTTTGGGTGCTTAAACATCACACATCTATTTGTCAAAGTTCTGGAGACTGGAAAGTGCAAGATCAAGAAGCTGTCTGGTAGGAGCCCTCATTCTGCTTTGTGGATGACTGTCTTCTTGCTGGGTCCTCACACACAGAGAAAGAACTCTGCTCTCCCCACCTTCTTAAAAGGACACAAATGCCATCAATGTGGGCTGTACCTTCATGATCAAATTTAAACCTGAAAAAATGTGAAAAGTGAAAGTGTTAGTCACTAAGTCCTGTCCAGCTCTTTTGTGACCCCATAGACTGTAACCCGCTAGGCTCCTCTGTCTACGGAATTCTCCAGGCAAGATACTGGAGTGGGTAGCCAGTCCCTTCTCCAGGGGATCTTCCCCACCAAAGGGCTGAACCCAAGTCTCCTGCATTGCAGGCGAGATTTTTTACCATCTGAGCCACTGGGGAAACTCCTCATGTTTAAACCTGATTATCTCCAAAATACCATCCCTCGGGCATTAAGGCTTCAACATATGGATTTGGAGGACTGGGAGAAGGGAGCACAAACATTCAACCTAAAGCATCATAATTCTTTAAAATTATTAGTGGTGACTAACTTAGGAGATAAAAGTTAGGGCTCCTTTGCAGAGATCAGAATTCACTCTACCTCAGATTAGCAGAAATGGATCAGTTATAACATATTAAATAGATTCTGGAATCATCAGAGGGACTAAGTAACCGTGTCTTGGTTCAGCTTCCAGGAATATCCTAGAGAACGGAGTCACCCCAGAAACCACAGTCTCTTTTCTGGTCTGAAAGCTTCTGGCTAAATTGGGAAGCTGCTACTCCAAGTCTACCTCGAGGGCCACTTACTTCTGTCATAAATTGGAGGCCAGAAAAACCAGAAAGACATCTGCTAAACTGGTAAGCTGCTTGTACAGACACTGACTTTATTGGCTTTGAAGCTCATGCCACTGCATGGTCAAGAAGTCACCAGAGAAAAATCAGCTCCCGTCCAGAACTGTGCTTGCCCACCCAACTCACTGAAATAGAAGCAACCACCGCAGAAAGGGTCTCCTTTCTGTATCCTCCTTTCAAATCTCTGTCAAGTGTGCCTAACCCAAGTCCTCCACCTCCACTCGGGTCTGGACAGCATAGTGCTCAGCTTCTAGCCTGCAAGCCAGGAAGGCACTCTAAAAGGATGTGCCACCATCTGCATCCCTGGGAACTGTAATTTTCTCACTCCTCATGGGTTCTTGGGGGTGACTTGCTGGCCACTCTCTCCATTCATGACTTCCTCTTGCCAATGAGAGCAGGTATGAGGTTCCCAGTCCTGAGCTTGGCTCAGCCCCTTCTCCTTGCCTCCTTGGGTTCTGCCCTCCAGCAGCGAGGGTTCACTCACCCCTTCTGCCTGGGGAGTTGTCTTAGTCTAAAGGCCCTGCCCCCGTGCAGAGTGACCTGCATCATCCAGGTATGATAGACTGGGTGCATAAACAATCCCACTCAGGGGCTGAGGGTCGGTAAGCTTACCTGCCTACAGAGCTAAGCTATATTCTCTAAACTAGGGGTCTCCAATTTCTGGGCCATGGACCGGTACCTCCTGTTGGATCAGTGGTAGCATTAGATTAGAAATAAAATGCACAATAGATGTGATGCACTTGAGTCATCCTGAAACCATCCCCTAGCCCTGGTCTGTGGAAAAATTGTCTTCCATGAACGTGGTCCCTGCTGCCAAAAAAGTTGGGGACCATTGCTCTAAATAGATTTATCAGGAATGAAATTCATATTTTAACTTCCAAATGCCTGAATCCTATGTTTCTTCTTCATTTTATAACATTAATTTTATAAAAAAATCTATCTATATCTATCTCTGAAAAATGCAGTTTTAACATATATTTTCCAAGTTTTCTACAATGAATAGGAATAGAAGACTAGAGAAAAAGAGATGAAAGAATGAAAGTTTCTTGACTTCATTCCACTTTCCACTGTGCTTCTAGTTTCTGATGCAATTGCAGAGAAGAGATTCTTGGTACCTTGATGTTCTCTCTTTTATAATCAGAAAAAATGATTATTTTATTACTTATGATACAAATAGCATTATGGTCACATTAACAAAAATGAAAATCTTCCCTGACTGTCCTGCCACCCCAGTAAGGCAGCTTCCTTTTATGCCCGTTCCCCTGCCTACTCTAATCCATATACATGTGGTATTTATTCTATAACAAGGTAGCTTTGTAACAATGTTCTTCACTATATTCTTATAACAATGTTCCTATAACACTGACATAGTTTTCTCTTTTTCTTTTAGCTGTCCTTACAGTCAAAGCATTTCCCCTGTTGCTCAGGGTCCATTCATCTGCTTCCCCATGAGAAAGAAAAGTGGCATGTGTGGATGTGTAGACATCTCCAGATATTTCAGGGCTTTCTTGAAGCCTTGGGCAGCCCTGGCAGGTGTGGATGCTCAAGGCTAGATCTGACGCAGCTGCCAATGGCCTGAGTCTGGCTGGTAGAGAGCCCTTGGTTAAGATGGTACCTGTGCAAGGTTGAGTCAGTGACCAACTTCAGTGCTGTTTCCTTGATGAATAGGATTTATTCTGTTTTGGTGAGAAAAATTATTTTTGCCCAAAAGAGTAGATAAAAATTTATACTTGGCAAAATAATTGTTTTATATTTTATACCATTTTCCGGCTATATTTTATTATAAATGCTGGTGTTATTATAACAAGTTTCATTTGAAAAATCAAATACAATTGCAAATGATCAGACAGGCCAGTATCTATGAAGCATTTACTTTGCGTCATGTGGTATACGTGTGCGTGCGTGCTCTGTTGTGTCTGACTCTTTGTGACCCCTGGGACTGTAGCCTATCAGGCTCTCTGTCCATGTGATATACAGAATGTCCAAAAAGTCCTTTGACACATGCAGATGCTGCTAGTTTGCTCAGAATGCCATAGCAAAATACCGTAGACTGGGTGGCTTAAACAACAGAATTTTATTTTCTCACTGTTTTGGAGGCGGGAAGGTCCAAGATCAAGGTGCCAGCGTGGTCAGGTTCGGGGAAGTCTCTCTCGCTTTGCAGACAGCTGGCTCCTTGCTGTATCTTCACGTGGTTTATCACATTGGTTGTGGGGAGAGGGAGACAGCGGGAGGGAGGGGGAGGGAGGAAGAAGGGGAAGGAGGGAGAGGAGGAGAGGTCAGAATTTTGGAAGGGCTCAGTTCAGTCTGTAGCACCAATTTTATCTTTTTCTGCCACGCTGTGACTTATTTACATTTTTCAAATGAGAAAAGAGGTCTAGAGAATTGAAGCAACGTGACCAAAGTCACACGGCTAGTAAGGGACACAGCCGGATTTAGAATCCAGACCGACTTCAAAGCGCACATACTCTTCACTCTGTCCACAGTCCTCGCTTGTTATTTATTCGAAAATTCACTCTCTCTTTGTCAGTCTGGCATTTAATTTTCCTCCCAACTCCTTTTAAGAAATTAACAATAGAGAAAAGTGACAGCCTTCCTTTTAATTCTTACTCATCACATGCATTTATTCCAAATTAGATATCCAAGCATATCAGTTTCATACTCAGGGATGCTCACAAATCTAGAGGAAAAGACAGACCAGTAAACAGAAAAGGATCACCGCCTGTGAAAGCTACTCAGACGCGATGCTCCTGGGCGGTGATAAAGCTGAAACAGGGCATCCACTCTGGATTGGGATAGTGCGTGGGAGATGGCAACCCCTCTGTTTTACTTGGGACAAAGGGAAAATAGGAAAGGAGTGGGAAGGAGCAAAGGCATTCCAGATGGAGGTAATAAGCATACAAAGGAGAGCAGCAAGGACTGCCTCAGGGCTGCAGCTTCAGCCGGGGAGGGACTGCACCTTGGGCATCCAAGCTTCCTTCCCTGACAAGTCTCGCTGATGCTATGGGCCTTGAATGTTATCCAACCACATGAACAGTCATAACAATAACAACACTAATAATAGTGGTGTCTGACTCTTGCTATACCATGGACTGCAGCCTACCAAGTTCCTCTGCCCATGAGATTTCCCAGGCAAGAATCCTGGAGTTGGTTGCCATTTCCTTCTTCAGGGGATCTTCCTGACCCAGGGCTCAAATCCCCATCTCTTGTGCATGGCAGGCGGATTCTTTACTACTGAGCCATTGGGGAAGCCCCAGAGTCCTTAGTCCTTATTTACACATGTAACTATATCCCACATTTTCTCCCTTAATTCTCATAACAATTTTCATGAAGTAGGTTCTTTCATTCCCCGCCCCCCCCCCCCCCATTTTGTATCTGACTTAACTGAGGCCAGAGAGCAATAGTAAACTCTCCCAGAAGACTTCCCCTGTCTCTTATACACATCTAGATGTGTATAAGAGACAGGCCTGCACCTCAGGAAAACACGTGGGAGTTTTGTTTCCAAACACCCCTTGCTGCAGGTGGGAGAGCTAGTCACATTTCGATTACTGCTGGGTTTAATCCTGTCACACTCTCCCAGAAGACTTCCCTGACTGAAAACGCTAAATGCAGATATGGCTTTGTTTGTATTTTCCAACAGGAGTTCTAACTTCTGGGATGTATATGTAAAAATTTGGAATTACCGAACATCCTCATTTCAATGCTGTGAAGTTATTGACCGGTCCCAAGTGAGTGCTCACCTGTAGACATGCCATGTATTTACAGGCTGTTTCATTCCCGCACAGGTCTGAGGGAGCTGTGATCTTTGTATCAGGCCAGGTGACCAGCAGATGGATGTGAACTCTGAATGCCGGGAGGGACAAAGGCTTTGTAAATGTAGCTGCTGCAACAGTTTCTCGACTCTGTTTTGCAGCATAATCTTTTGCAAAAAAGACAAAGATAAAGATGCACACTTAAAAGCAGAAGAATCAACAGATGTCACGGATATTTTTAAACCAATTACTGAAGCATTCCTGCAGAAGCAGGCACATGAAATATAGATGTGGCTTCCTGCACCAAATTTGATTTATTTCTGAGATCATTCCTTCATCACAGCTTGAGCTGCATTCCAATGTATTCTGAGCAAGCCAGATGAGCAATCAGGACATTCCTGGTTGTTCGCAACCCTGCAGACAATTTACAAGGCGTATTAGTGCCAATAGCTTTAATAACAATTACTACAGAGCACTGTTTTCTCACCAAGGGTTGGAGGCTGGAAGGACTGCTCAGACTCCCCTACGTGACTGGTTAAACAAATAAATACCTCCTTCTGTACTTCTGACCATCTTCCAATTTCCACCCAGGACAGGTCTTTATAGAAATGAAAACCCTGGGGCAATGGTGCCCAGGAACGCAAGTTGCAGCTTTGGGGAGGGGTGTTCTCTGAAATTTACAACTTATAACATCTGCACCTTCCATCAGAAGAGTGTGTAATAACAGCACATTGGGACTTCCCTGGTGGTCTAGTGATAAAGACTCCATGCTTCCACCTGCCCCTGGGTTCAATCCCTGATCAGGGAACCAAAATCCCACATGCCCCTGTGATGTGGCCAAAAATAATAAGCGCTCACTGCCTGTGGCAGGGCCACATGTTCTTATGGGACAGATATCTCATTAATAAGGACACGTGTTCGATCTAACTCATTAGCAAATGATCATTGAGCTTCTAATTTGTGCCTGGCACTGATGACATAATTGTAAACAAGATAAACAAAGTCACTGGAATTTAACACTATCACAAGTAATAACAAATATGTTGAGTATTATGAAAAGATCTTGCTTACATTCCTCCCTTCTTGTGTTTAATCCAGTGGTTCTCCAAGTGGGATCCCCAGACCAGCAGCTGCAGCCTCACTGGGGAATTTTTTGGAAATGCATATTCTCAGGCCCACTCATGCTCAGCTGACTCAGGCAGTCCAGAGATCAGTGTTTCAACAAGCCTCAGCAAGCCTTGATGCGTGCTCAAGGTTGAGATGCTCTATTGCGGCCCAATCAAGAATAAACTCATGCTAGCTGAATGTGGATCAAAGAAGCACATTATTCTAGAGTTATGAAAATGCTCAGGGGACTTCCCTGGGGGTCCAGTGGTTAAGACTCTGTGCTTCCTCTGTGGGGGGTGCAGGTTCAATCTCTGCTTGGGGATCTAAGATTCCACGTGCTATGCAGTGCGGCCAAAACAAACCCCACAAAACTCAGTAAGCCCCATAGCACAAGCTTCATAGTAAACTGTGCTGAGGAATGTGGCCTTGAGGTCAGAGCAGGCTGACTGCTTTTTCCATGCATTCAGACTTTGGAGTGGGGGTAGGGTGGACTTGGGGTGGGGGTTTTTTAACTCAGGTTATTCCCAGCTGCTCTGTGAGCTCTTGTCCATATATCCTCTAAACAGAGAATTTCAGGCCTTTACTCTCTGCCCAAAGGAAGACCTGAGCAGCTGGGCTCACTGCAGGGGAGAGGCGATAGAGGGGACACCTTTCTTACAACCCGGAGTCACGCAGTGACTGAGAACCAGAGCAGGCTGTACCATGAATTAAACAGCAACTTCTCACACCTTGGTCTCACCCTTTAGTGAAACACGAATGGGGTCAGACTGTCATTGATTTGATGAGATGTTCCTTCTGGGAAAGGAAGAGAGAACAGAAAGCAAGTGGAACAAAGAAGCTTGATCATCTTCTCCATTTTTTGAGGAAAGGAAAGATCTCATTTGCAATAGAGGTAAAAGGACAGGGCTGAGGAGCGTGTGTGCATGCTAAGTCGCTTCAGTTGTGTCTGACTCTTTGTGACGCTACGGACTGTAGCCTGTGAGGTTCCTCTGTCCATGGGATTCTCCAGGCAAGAATACTGGAGTAGGTTGTCATGCCCTCTTCCAGGGGATCCTCCTGACCCAGGGATCAAACCATGTCTTCTGCATTGGCAAGAGGATACCTTTACTACTAATACCACCTGGGAAGCCCCTGAGGAGCATGGCTCCTCCTAAGAAAGGAAGAACTGGAAGACACCATGGGTTAAGGCAAAGTGTTCCAGGTGGGAATAAGGTCAGAAACATTTCCAGATGCTCACAGGGAAGACACTTGATTTTAGCTGATTTGATTGAATGGTTCCCTACTAATTTCATTCTCTCATTTTTTTTTTCTTTCAGACTTTTTTTTATTGCTCTTTCTTTGTTCTCTGACTTCCTTTCTCTCTCTCCTAATTTCTTCCTCTTTAAGCATTGTCCTCATGCCAGGCAACTGTAGCTGACTGAGGCTTACATAACTTGGAAACACTGGCTAGCTCCATCAGGAGTGTGAGGTGCACAGGGTTGTTGGTGTGTCTCTGCTTGGGAGGAGGGAGTGATGATGGGGTGATGGCTGCTTGTGTGCACAGGCCAGCCATAGCCTTGCCAATTCATCAGTGACTTGCCGAGGATGTTTGCAAAGATGTCCCATATCTCACTGGATCCAATGTGGCATTAGAGCTCATCAGGGAACTGGAAAGAGAGAAGAAGGAAAAATGGGGAAAGTGCATCTTCTTTGTGAGGAAAGAGAAGTTGACTCACCACCTAGAGCATTCTGCAAACAGGATCAGCATACGTGACAAGTCACAGAAAAGCAGCCGTTACTCCAGGGAGCCTCCAGGTTGAAATCAAGATGCTCCTAGACTCGGCGGAAAGGTCTGTCTCACCTTCCATACAGGGGACACTATTTCCTGTTCAGGTTTTAGCTCCCATCCTTACACCAGTGTGTCCTATGCTCACAGCACACACCTCTTTCCAGAGCTCAAGGGCTGCTTATCCAGATGCATCCTGTCCAACCTGGGGTCACCCCCCTTTAATCCTAATCCTCTCTTCTGTGATTCTCACCACAAGTAGATACCACACAATGGGACACATACTAGACAGGGAAACACAACAGAAACTCTCCATAAGTCCAGTCATATACCCTGTAGCCCCAATTTATCTCTACAATTGTTAGGGTTCATTTAGGTAGTGAAAAACAGAGCCCTCCTGTGTCTCCACTTGAGAGCTTGCTACTAAGTCACTTCAGTCGTGTCTGACTCTGTGCATCCCCACAGACGGCAGCCCACCAGGCTTCCCAGTCCCTGGGATTCTCCAGGCAAGAACACTGGAGTGGGTTGCCATTTCCTTCTCCAATGCATGAAAGTGAAAAGTGAAAGTGAAGTCGCTCAGTTATGTCCAACTCTTCGTGACTCCATGGACTGCAGCCTACCAGGCTCCTCTGTCCATGGGATTTTCCAGGCAAGAATACTGGAGTGGGGTGCCATTGCTTTGCTTAACCAAGGGGAAATGAAACAAAATAGACAGCATGTGGAGAAACAGAGCATCGCTTTATTAATAATAAAGGTTGGAAGCTTTTGCTTAGGTTAAGAGACAGAATGAACTTGCTAGTTCCTCCAGCCCCCAATGCTGGGAAAGATTGAAGGCAAAAGGAGAAGAGGGTAACAGAGAATGAGGTGGTTAGATAGCATCACCAGCTGAATGGACATGAATTTGACCAAATTCTGGGAGATAGCAGAGGACAGAGGAACCTGGCATCCTGCAGACCATGGGGCTGTAAAGAGTCGGATGACTGAACAGCAAGTTCCTCCAGCCTAGGTCTAGGAAGAACCCATCCAAGGGGAAATTTGAATGATCAAAGGACAGTCAGATCTCTGCTTCTCACTGGAGATGGAAGAAGGGGACAAATGAATGGTGCTCACAGTCTGTGATGGGCTACTCCAGTCTCTTGAGACATTGGACCATAGATTTGTCCACCAACCGTATAACTGACTCCACCACTGTGGGGAGTCACAGAGGCAAATGGCCAATCTTCAGGCATAACCTTCTACACACTAGCATGATTTCCAGAAATTCTTCCCAAAAGTCACTTTGCAAGGTCTGAGGTGCTGGATGCATGTGCTGAGAGCCTTTGAACTTTTGCCTTGGAAGAGAAGGAGATGGCATCATCCCCCTTTTGTTTTAGGCAATGGGAATTTTCCAGTGTTGTGAGCACAGTGCTGGGCTACATTCTCCCAGAAAGCACTGCTTTTCTTTCCCCCACAGTCTGCTGGAGATAGAAATTTCCACAAAAGAATCAGGAAGATGAGGTAAGATGTGCCTCTTGCTGTTCTTTACTGAAGATGTGGAGATGCTGGCTTGGAGGAAAGTGATACAAGGTGTACCCCCAATGAGCCCGGTGTAGTGCTAGGGCACTTTTTTCATCCTAAGAAACAGGACATTGCTATTCCAATGATACAGGTAAGAAAACTGAGCCCCAGCACTGTTTATTTTATGATGCCAAGATTTGTGCTATTCCCACGTTCTTAAGAAGGTTGAGGAGTCAAGATGTTTGTTGGAATCATAAACTGATTCCTTTCCAGAAACCTACTGACATTCCATTAGGGGTTTGGGTGTTTAAAACTGATCAGCTGACCACATTGTAAGTCCTCTGGGGTAGGGCTCTTGTCCCTTTTATACACAGCTTGTATTTCCAGAACCTAGAACAATACCTGGCACAGAGTAATTTCTCAATATTTATTATTGAATAAATGAATGAATGGTAGACATTCAATCATTTACTGAAGAGAGACACAATGTGCCAACATGGTACTTTCCATCTACTCACTTACAAATATCTGAAACATAGGTACCATGTTCTTGGCTTCACAGCACACCACTATGGAGGGGACAGATAGACACTGTGTNTAAATGAATGAATGGTAGACATTCAATCATTTACTGAAGAGAGACACAATGTGCCAACATGGTACTTTCCATCTACTCACTTACAAATATCTGAAACATAGGTACCATGTTCTTGGCATCACAGCACACCACTATGGAGGGGACAGATAGACGTTGTGTATGGGTCCTGTCCTGGATCAGATTCTGGACCCAGAAGGGAGGCAAATTTCAAGGGGGAAATGACAAATGATCAGAGAGATACTTAGATAATGTTATGCAAGTTATCAGGAGGGAAAAATGTCTTTTAACTGGTGGAACCAGGGTGGTAATACTAACAACATTTGAACAGACCCTTGAAATTGTTGTTTACCCCAAAATTTAGGAAACCAAACCTAGACAGCATGTTAAAAAGCAGAGACATTGCCTACAAAGGTCCATATAGTCAAAGCTATGGTTTTTCTAGTAGTCATTTATGGATGTGAAAGTTGGACTGTAAAAAGGCTGAGTGACGAAGAACTGATGCTTTTGAACTGTGGTGTTGGAGAAGACTCTTGAGAGTCCCTTGGAATGCAAGGAGATCCAACCAGTCCATCCTAAAGGAAATCAGTCATGAATATTCATTGGGAGGACTGATGTTGAGGTTGAAACTCCAATACTTTGGCCACCTGATTCAAAGAACTGACTGATTTGACAAGACCCTGATGCTGGGAAAGATTGAGGGCAGGAGGAGAAGGAGATGACAGAGGATGAGATGGTTGGATGGCATCACCGACTCAATGGGCATGAGTTTGAGCAAGCTCTGGGAGATGGTGAAGGACAGGGAAGCTTGGCATGCTGCAGTCCACGGGGTTGCAAAGTGTCGGACACACCTGAGCGACTGAACAACAATATACCAGCCATTCAGTGTGCAAATGGGTTAGATTAAAAAATAATCAAAGTAATAGTCAACTGAATCAACCAGTTCTCTAATTTCACTGTCTAGCTGATGCAATCAAATAATCAATCTTGTTTGGGTACCAATGCTCCTGAATGTATTTCTGTGGCAAATGAAACATGAACCAGGCTCAGCATCTTGCTTCAACTTTCCACACTGAGCATTCTCACTTCAACAATTCATTAAAGCCCTGCATCTGTGCCAAGATCTCCCTTGCTTCCTTTCTTCCTCTCTCCTTCATTAAAACAGAGCAATTATGCAATCCTATTCCTCTGCCCAGGGCTCATTCTAAAAATGTTCCTCTGCAAATGCCGCTGCTTGGCTGATTGGCACCAGGAGACAGCGGGAGATGGCAGGAGCTCTTCTCCTGAGTCTAGTTTGGCAAAGTGCTTTGTCTGGGATGTGCTGTGGGTCACTCCTAACCCCAACCGCAGGGACTAGAGCAGAAATTAAAGAGAGACGGTGCAGAGAGGCCGTGGAGGGTGAAGCTGATCTGGCCTCTGTACCCTGACACTGAATTAAATCTCAGAGTCAGAGTTTTG
This sequence comes from Cephalophus harveyi, assembly GCA_006410635.1. Classification (NCBI taxonomy): domain Eukaryota; kingdom Metazoa; phylum Chordata; class Mammalia; order Artiodactyla; family Bovidae; genus Cephalophus; species Cephalophus harveyi. The sequence goes on from SJYT01068083.1 coordinate 391,004, forward strand.
GGTAACATAGAAAAGAATAGCTTTATTGCTTTGCTAGGCAAAGGAGGCCCCAGAAGGGTAATGCCCTCAAAATTGCGTTCCCCCTTGAGACGGTAGTGAGGAGTTTTCTGGTGATGGTTCAGACAGGGTGTGATCAGCTCGTGGACATGCTTCTGATTGGTTAGTGGGAGGTAAGTGGGAGTCAGCATCAGGAACCTTCTGGTTCCAGTGGTTCTGGGGCCTATGTACTTGTGGGCACCTTACGGTTCACTTCTCCCACCTGGTGGGGGTTTCAGGATCTGCAAAACAGCTGGAAGATATTGTTCTGTGTATTCCTTGAGGAGAAGCCAGGATCCAGGCCCAAGGCTGTGCTATTGCTTCTTTGGATTGTTCGTCCCTCTCTCTGTATCCCCTCCCTTCCCTAAGTAACAACTGTTTGAACCTGCCCTTTGGAACTCAGCGAAGGGGACACAGAAAGGCTTTTGTGCCCAGGAGCCTCAGAGGGTCCTGCTAGGTATCAAGGGGTAGGCGAAGGGACAGTTGAACGGATGGCTCAGTGAGTCATGGACTATTAGGCCCCCAGATCCTTGTCTATGATGTATGTCTAAGGTGCAGATGGAGAAAATGATGTCTGCAAACCCAGGCCTGCTCTGCTTAAGAACACACAGCTGGAAATGGGAACACTGGATTGACTGCAGGCTCTCTGTTTCGCGTTTCCTGTGTCCCAGCTCCTGGATGAAGCTGGGAGAAGGTGAAGGTGCCTGAGGGAGGCCCAGGGCCACTCTGATCACTGGTGGGGCCTCTCTGTCTCTCTGCCTTCTGGTGGATGGAAAGGACACTTGGAGTTCAGAGCCCAGAAGCAAATGTCATAGAGGCATGGAGGGTTGTGGTTTTTGCCCCTGAGAGACTAGCCCATGAATAAGAAAGAATGAGTGTAAAGGGGCAAGGGAGCCTGAAAGAAGCAGCTCTTCCAAGTTGCAAAAAAAGATGTGAAGGAGCCCCCTCCCCTCAGTGACAGTGGTCGCCATCTTGAAGTCCCCCAGGTCTAAGCTCAGTGTTTTCCAGACTGAGTGTTGAAAGCAAAGTGTAGTCGCTCAGTTGTGTCCAACTCTTTGCGACCCCATGGACTGCAGCCCACCAGGCTCCTGTATCTGTGGGATTTCCCAGGCAAGAGTACTGGAGTGGGTTGCCATGCCATCCTCCAGAGGATCCTCCCAACCCAGGGACTGAACCCGGGTCTCCTGCATTGTGGGCAGATTCTTTGCCATCTGAGCAAACAGAAAACTAAACACCAAACTAAACCAAACAACTCAAACTCCAACCTCTCCCACAAATGTTCAAGCCCCTTAATTCTTTCAACTGCCCCCAACCCCATCCACGTCCCAACCACCCACCTCCCAGTACCCACGACTCTCCCGCCAAATGACTTTGAGGGGCTGTCCAGAGTCTGGTGATTACAAACTGACTTCTCAGACCAAAGGGGTCTTTCTTCCGTCCTCACTTTGCCCTCTGTGGGCTCCTGGGTAAACCAGGAGGGAACCTCCCTCAGCTGCTCTGCTGGGGGTAGGGGTCTGCAGGAGACCTGCAGGATCTCTCAGGCCCTCCCTCAGCTTGGGCTTGGTAAGGACGGTAACTCTGGGGACACCCTTCCTTTCTCGGGTGCCTGCTTGGGGTGGGAGCACGAATGTCTGAAAGGGAACACAGTGTCCTCTGAGCTCTTGCCACATCACCCCCACCCCACCCGCACCCCAGCTCTGTGCTCTATTGTGAAGCCCCTTCCCCATCACACTTGCTGCCAGATCCAGATGTGGGAGAAGGTGGTGACAACTCCAGGGGTGTGTGTGGGGTGGGAGTTGGGGGGAGGTAGGATGAGGAAGCCTTTTTCCAAGATACTATCAGCATCTAACTCTGATACAGCTTCTCTAATACTGATGCTTTTCTTTTTTCCAGTTACATAAACATATGTAGTTATATACATATATAGTTTTTAATATTTATATATGTAGTTTTATATGTGTGTGCATGTACTCAGTCATGTCTGAGTCTTTTGCACCTCCGTGGGCTGTAGCCCACCAGGCTCCTCTGTCCATAGAATTGTCCAGACAAGAATACAGGAGCAGGATTGCCATTTCCTCCTCCTGGGGATCTTCCCGACCCAGGGACTGACCCTGAGTCTCTTGTGCCTCCTGCACTGGTTATATATATATAGTTTTAAAACCAAGTTGTGGCTTTATGTATATAAGTATGTATTTAGTTACATATATAGCTTTTTAAAATTGAGTTGTGACTATATATAACTATAATTATATATAGTTTATATAATCATATATATTTTTTAATCAAGTTATGGCTATATATAAGATGTGTATAAGAGACAGGGCCCATAAGAATATTCCAAGGTGTTGAACAGCACCAACCCACAAATTCAAGAGTCACTGGAAATCCCAAATGCGGTAAACACAAAGCTACACATGGGGACCTCATAGTAAAATTTCTAGAAACCATATCAAGAAAAGAAAAAATAATTACCAGCAATTACTTACAGCTAATTTTTTAACAAAAAGAACTGAATTCAGAAAACAATGAATTTATATATTAAAAATGCTTAATGAAACTAAATTCCAATTTTGTAATAAGTAAATAAACATCTTTCAAAAATGAAGGTGAATAAAGAATATTTTCAGACAAATAAAAGGTAAAAGATTTTGTCATTGGTTGATCTACATTAAGAAAGATATTAAAAAATTCTTTATTCAGAAGGAAAATAATCTGATTGTAGCTCATTTATGCATAAAAAATGAAGATCAATCAAAAGTGTGCATATGAATAAATCAAAGTGATCATTGACTGTACAAAATTAAATAATGTGATTTATAATAAAATAAATATGTTTAATGCATATTTATAAGATGTATTGCTGCAAAGTCGCTTCAGTCGTGTCCAACACTGTGTGACCCCATAGACGGCAGCCCACCAGGCTCCCCCGTCCCTGGGATTCTCCAGGCAAGAACACTGGAGTGGGTTGCCATTTCCTTCTCCAATGCATGAAAGTGAAAAGTTTAGGTGAAGTCGCTCAGTCGTATCCAACTCTTAGCGACCCCATGGACTGCAGCCTACCAGGCTCCTCCGTCCATAGGATTTTCCAGGCAAGAGTACTGGAGTGGGGTGCCATTATAACTGTACATATAGTTACACATACAGTTTTTAAAAAATCAAGTTGTGACTACAATTTAACTATAGTTATATACATATATATATGTACATACATATATATATATGTACATACATATATATATATAGTTCTATATATAGCTTTTTTTAATCAAGTCATGGCAGGCAAGGAAAGTCTTTTCAGCTCACATCCTTCCCGGCATAATAGCAGCTGTCACTGATGGAGTGGTTACTATGCACCAGGCACAGTGCCAAGTGTTTCATATGTTTCATATGACGCTCAGTTTCCCAGGGAGGTGCTCGTGTTATCACACGCTTGATATCTGAGAAAATCGAGGTATGGGGAGGTCAAGGAACTTGCCCCTGGGCCTGGTATTTGTAGCCAGGCAGTTGGAATAAGTGCAGAGCACAGGCTGCTCAGGAGGTCTCCATCTTCCTGTTCCAGTCCTGCACGGTGGCTCTTGAAAACTCAGGAGACATGGATTTGACCTTCCGGATTCTTTCCAGGACAGTTTTCTCAGGTTGGATTTTGGTCTGAATGATGAAGGTCATGGAGTTCGAGGTGTGTGTGGAAGCTGGTTGGGAAAAGACAGCAGTTCCTCTTTATGTATTATCTAGTGACTTAATACATCACATACAATTTTGAGAAATTAACTTGAAAAACATGGTAAGGGAAAACCACTGCTTTACAGAGAGACAGGCTCCTATCAGGTCAGATTGGGTCATGTGAATTATTTGGTTATTTCTTTGCTTCTGATGCTGCAGTTGGGCTGAGGCAGGGACACTGAAGCAGGACTGGACAGATCCAGGAAGACCCATGGACCCATGTACCTTCATGCTCCAACTTTTAATACCTGGAAGAAGATGCAAATTACGTATGGCTACATTTTCTGTTGACTTCAGAGGGAGCCTCAGATTTTTTTCTCAATGCTCTGCAGCTTCTACCTGCAGAGTGGAGCTGGCATGTAAGTCAAAATTCATTTGCTATGGAAAACAAACATAAGAGGAGGTGCAAACACAAATAAGAGAGCTACAAGGATAGAACAGCACAAAACTAGATAATCTGAGTTCTAAACTATGGTCTGCTTTCTAAGGCTCTATTCTTACCTGTTCTCTTTGATGGGTACCATCTAAGCCCATCTAAGCCCAGGAACAGAGCTCAGACTTTGGGGCTCCCTGAAATCTGATTTCAAGAAAGCCGCAGACCGATGGAGAATAGAACATTCCTTCTTCTATTAAGGTTTAACTTCCAGCACTTGACCATGTGCCCTTGGTATCGTTAAGCCTTACCCCACTCCTACCCACCCCAACTCTGTGCCATACCCCTCCTCAGGTGTGTGCTGATACCCCTGGGCTACAGAAAGGTGATCATCATCCCAGTGAAAGACAAAAGACAGGAGCAGGGGGTGGAGAATTTCAATAAATTAGACCTTTAGAGCAAGTTGCCATATAAACTCAATCCATACTTCTATGGGGCTTACTATGCCCTGGGCACTATTTTAAGCACATGGCATATAACTCTTGGATACTCACAACAATCCTATGTGGATGTTTGCATTATTATTACAAAAGGGAGACTGAGGCACGCAGAGGTTACGGGACTTGTCACAGGTTATACGGAATGTAAGTATCGCTATGAGTCTATGGGCAGACTGGCTCCTGAGCGATGCTGCTGTCACGTGGCTGCTTATTAATAAAGACAGAAAGACCCAACTAGGATGATAGCTCATTTTTTAAAATTTTATTTATTTTTGGCTGCACTGGGTCTTCATTGCTGTATGTGGGCTTCCTCTAGTTGTGCTGAGTGGGTGCTGCTCTTGAGTTGCGGTGTGAAGGTTTCTCATTGTGGTGGCTTCTCTTGTTGAAGAGCATGAACTCTAGAGTGTGGGCTTAGTAGCTGGGGTGCATGAAGTTAGTGGCAGTCTTCCTGGACTGGGGATCGAGCCCTGTCCCCTGAATTGGCAGGTGGACTCTTAACCACTGGACCACAATATGCCTGACCAAGCTTTTGCTTGGGTTCTGAAAGGAGGACTTGATATTAGGGTCAGGGAGAGAAGGCTACATTAATAAAGTACCTGCAATATGCCAGGGACTGTGTTAAGTGCTTTTGTATATAGATTCTCATATTTCTTCCTCCTAGCTCCACTATCATCCCCTTCTCTCACATGATCCCTGGAAGGAAAATTGACTCTTCCAAAGCCACACAGCCAGACATTAGTAGAGTCAGAATTCAAAGCCCATTCAGTCTGCCTTGCCACTCCAGGAAGTGAGCAAAGAATATCCTTTGCTGAAGGGGAAAAAGGAAGTTGATTTGTTAATATGAAACTCTGCTGCTTTGCCATTTGAAGGACTCCTCTGATGTCCAATCCTGGCTCATGAGGGCTTGGGGAGGGACGGTGAGAGGCCATGGGGTAGGGGTTCTTGTGCAATTGTGACTAGTTTTTACAGAAACCCATAGTTGCTATGATTCTGGGCTATTCTCTCCTATCCATGATCTAAGTCAACGTGTTGCTAGAAGGCAATTAAATGTTCCAATTCGAAATAAATTCTGCTTCAGGAAAGAGAGAAAGAACAGCATGTAGAAGCTCAAGCTCAAGATGATTCTTCATTTTAAACTGTTTCTGCAGCTGAGAAATGAGATCAGTGTTCTCTACCTATTTTATTGATAAGTGAATAATGGCTTCGTGGAGCCTCCAAAGTTCTATCATTGTCAGGCCTGCAATCTAGTGGTTTATTAAGAGGGACCAGAAGTGCTGTTGGTGGAAAAAGTCTATGTTTCCAAGCTCATCTTGACTTACCTCGGCTTTAACAATTTCTTTCCTTGAACAGGCTCTGGCTTCTGGTTTGGAAGATGTCAATATTTCTGCTCTAGTTGCCAGGAAAAATGAGGGGCTGCCTGACATCTGGCCTCTCATTGTCAGTATTGTTAAAAATTGGATTCCCCAATCCTCTGACTTCCCTTGACTTTATTGATCCAAGTGCCTCGAGCTTCCCATTCACCTATAGTGGTGTTTGTGAGAAGAAAACCACAGAGGTCACAGGAGGCTATTTTATTTTCCATCCATCCATCTATCCATCCACCCACCCATCCCAGCCTCCTTGAGTGCCTACTCTGTGCAAGTTGGAGGCATGTAAAGCTCAAAGTACAATGGCCTAAGGTTGAGAAACAGGAAAGAGACTGTGATTGAAAGGTGTGGATAGAGAGAAACCAGAGAGAGAAGCAGGGGCCACCATGGTGAGGATTATGGATTTTAATTTAATTATGATAGGATGCATTGCAGCTCTTAACAGGATGCTCTGAACTAATTTTTAAGAAGCTACCCTAGCTTCTTTTGGAGAATAGATTGCAGGAGCAAACATCGACAGAGAGCCTAGCTAGAAAGGCATTGCAGAAGCCCAGGCAAGATGATGACTTGATTTGAACCAGAAAGCAGCCAGGGAGTTTGACATAATTGATTCTATTTGGGACATCATTTTCAGGTAGAGCTAACAGACCTGCTGATGGGCAAGGGGTGGATGGGCAAAGAAAGGAAGAAGGAGATCAGACTTCTGGTTTGAATAACTGAGACACTGCGGGTCCCATCATGTGAGAAATGGAAAAGCTGGGGTGAGGGCAAGATTAAAATATCTAAGGTCCTTCTGTTACTGAGTCCAAGCTCACTTTTCTCGCCACACAATAGGCCTAGGAATCAGAGACAAGGGGCGGAGGCATAGAATATGGCTGAGGAGATGGCAGACTAATGTCTGTAAGTAACCATCACATCAGGGTCTGGATGCCAGCTTCTTTTATAGATCAGAGATGGGGGGAAGTGAGGAAACAAAGTACAAAGGCCAACAAGCTTGCAAACATCTCCTAGAATGGCAAGCCTCAGGCAGCGGAATGTGTTAATTTCTTCCTTCCTGCCATCTATAGGTGGACAGGGTTCTGAACAAAGGCACTTTAACAGTCAGGCAGAGGGGCAGGGTTCACTGGAGCAGGACATTATGTATGATTATAATAACAGAACCAATGAAAAGCAAGTCAAAGGAACAGTTCCAACATGGAGTCAGAGTTGACTTCTCCCTACAACACTTTCAGTTTTAACTGTTCTTGACTCTCAGTAGAAGCCCAAGGCAGGTGCAAGGCTGGCCCCCAGCTTAGCCTGCTTTTCAGGTTATTCTTTGGTGAGCAGCTGTAGTGATCACAGGAGCAAAACTTGAGTGTGGATGAGGCCCTGCAGAGAGTGGGAAGGTGAAGACCTTGGCACCCCGGCCAAGCTTTGCAGCCAACTTGCTGAGCCAGTGCAGACAGGAGCTGTCTGAGGCCACATCTCACATCGTGTCCTTTGCTACCTCAGGGGAACACAGGGATTAATTAGGAGATCCCAAAGGAATTTTTAATGCCTTGGGAAAAAATCTGGGCTAGAGAGACAGACCATCACCATTTTAATCATTTCTATTTACTCAGTGTTAAGGTTCACTGTGGTATTTTCACATACATCATGCCATTTGCTTCTCACTGTAACTTAGAAGAAGTAGGTTCTGTGGTCCCCATTTTATAGGAGGGAAGCTCAATGAAATTATATAATATGCCTAAAAATAGTCAGAGGCTTATGAAGAAGTAGCAAGACGAAGAGAATGGGTGTAGAGATGAGTTAATTGTTTTTTCGAGTGTAGGCAGTGGAAAGAGGACTAATACATGCCTGCAGAGTTTTGAGGCACATGTCAGCAAATATAAGGAAGGAAGAAAAGACCAGGTCGTCACAAAACACTTATATTGGGTTGGCCAAGATGTTCGTTTAGGTTTTTCCATTATATCTTATGGAAAACTTTGAACAAATGTTTTGACCAACTCAATAAAACAGTTTTAATTGTCACGCCTTTGCCTGTCTGTCTGCTCTAGAGGTGGTACAGTGGTAAAGTATACCCCTGTCAAGGCAGGAGACACAAGAGACACAGGTTCAACCCCTGGGTTGCGAAGATCCCCCTGGAGAAGGAAATGGCAACTCACTCCAGTATTCTTGTGTCTGGAAAACTCCATGGACAGAGGAGCTTAATGAGCTACAGTCCATGGGGTTGCAGAGTTGAACACAACTAAGTATGCACACACTGCTCTACCCCCAGTGGTCTGCTTCTTTGTCCATCTTGAGAATGCCTCAGTTTAGTTCAGTTCAGTCCCTCAGTCATGTCTGACTTTTTATGATGCCAGGGACTGCAGCACACCAGGCTTCCCTGTCCATCACCAACTCCCAGAGCGTGCTCAAACTCATGTCCATTGATGCCAACCAACCATCTCATCCTCTGTCGTTCGCTTCTCCTCCTGCCCCCAATCCCTCCCAGCATCAGAGTCTTTTCCAATGAGTCAAATGTTGGCATGAGGTGGCCAAAGTACTGGAGTTTCAGTTTTAGCATCATTCCTTCCAAAGAAATCCCAGGGCTGATCTCCTTCAGAATGGACTGGTTGGATATCCTTGCAGTCCAAGGGACTCTCAAGGGGCTTCTCCAACATGGCTAAATATTGGAGCTTCAGCTTTAGCATCAGTCCTTCTGATGAATATTCAGGGCTGATTTCCTTTAGGATTGACTGGTTGGATCTCCTTGCAGTCCAAGGGACCCTCAGTTTTCTCAAACACCACAGTTCAAAAGCATCAGTTCTTGGGTGCTCAGCTTTCTCTACGATCCAACTCTCACATCCATACACGCCTACTGAGAATGCCTATTTTTCCTTTAAAACCTACCTCAGGAGTTATAGGTGACAGGCTATGGGGTAGCTTTCTTATTTCAAAGTCTCTTTATTTAAGGAAATTCCCCTTCCCAGGAGAAGAAGCCGGGTTAGGCAGTCAGATTTTGACCATTTCAACCTCTGTAGCTATAGCAAATTAAAGCTGAGCTGGACACCTGACCCATGAAGAATCAATTTATTGTCTAGCTAGTGAAAAATCTTTCTGTCTCCTGGGATTTTGAAGTAAGGGGACTCTGAGTCTGCAACCCATGGGTAATAGAGATTAGAGATTGAAAGAATCTTTGGGCCTATAAAAGAAACCAATGATCTCAAAGGCCCTTGCTGAATCATCTAACTTCGGAGAAAACAAAACTGAACTTTAGGTCCCGCCCTGATGCTCCAGGCCGGTTGTATCTACCTGGGACTTATCACCCCCTTGCCCAATACATCCCACCCTCTGTTCAACTACAAATGCCATCTCAACTAAAGAATATCCAAAATGTCCTGCCTGACTAACATTTCCCTTATCGCTTCCACAAACCTCCCTTTAAATATGAAGCCTCCCTGACCCATCTCGTGCTCAGCCTGGTCATTAGGCCGACTGTCACCCCTCCTTGCCTGAATAAAGGTAACCTACCTCCGTTGAGGTCGTCTCTCCTCCTTTTCTGCCTCGGCCCAAACTATACCTTACAGAGATGAACAGTCACTCAAAAGTAAAGCTGGAGTCAGCATCTCTCAGCTGACATTACTGTGCAGATCAGGAATCACAAGTAAGTAATTCAAATCAGATCACGTCCATTAATTTACTCAAGACCATTGGTTGCTTGTCTGATTCTGAAGACTGGCTCATTCAGCATCCACTCTCACTCCTCTCTACCATGTCTTTCTGTTCTAAACGGACTACTAAGCTGAACACTATGCTTTTGGAACACTTGTGGGCCAGGTTCTGCATCTGATTTATGTCCCAGGCAAGTATACTGGGGTGGGTTGCTTTGCCATTTCTTTCTCCAGGGGATCTTCCTGACTCAGGGATTGAACCCATCTCCTGCACTGCAAACAGACTCTTTACTGCTGAGCCACTAGGGAGGCCCTATTTAGACCATAGAAATTGCAAATTCTACAAAAGAGGATACACTCTGTCCCCGCCCTCTCTGTTGTCCAGTAGCCAAGTCGTGTCCGACTCTTCGTGACCCCCATGGGCAGCAACCCACCCTCTCTACTAGATGTTCAAGGTTTATCTCCAAACCACAATCTTCCCAGTAGATTTTTGAGGGCTGTAGATTTTAAAAAAATTAATTTTTACTAGAATATAGTTGCTTTACAATGCTGTGTTAGTTTCTACTGTACTAACAAAGTAAATCAGCTACACATGTACATAAACACATGTTTTTTGGATTTCCTCCCCATTTAGGTCACCATTGAGTACTGAGAAGGTTTTCCTGAGCTATACAGTAGGTTCTCACTAGTTAATCTATTTTATATATAGTATCAATAGTATATATATGTCAATCCCAATCTCCTGTTTCATCCCACCCACCCTCTTTCCCTGCTTGATGTCCGTATGTTTGTTCTCTACATCTGTGTCCCTATTTCTGTTTTTCAAATAAGATCACTCATACCACTTTCCTAGATTCCACATAGATTTTTGAAGGCAGGCTCTGATTTTATTTATCTCCGTACCCTGGTACTGAAGAAAGATCTGGTAGGTGGTATCTCTATCACAGAAAAAGTATGTGATTGCTTTTCATTTTTCCATTTTCTTTTGCTAAAACCCAGAAGAAAGTTTCACTGTTAGCCCCAATGTTGAGTATTGCCTATAAATTAATGATTTACTGAAATTGGGAATGGCCAAGAAATTACAGCCTTTCTTAGGAGGAAGTCCCAAGTCTGTCCTGCAAGTGTTCCTGTACCATTCTTTCAGGTATAGCACTCTTGGGGGGAAGGAAATTAGCTGAGAGGCATTTGCTGAGATCAGCCTTGGCCTTGGGGCTGTGCCATTGTTCCTAGGAGAAGCTGTAACAGGAAATGAGAAGGAGAATGAAAAAAGGGGGAATGGAGCACTGGGTAGTTCTCTGAATGGCTCCCTCTGCATTTCAGCTCTTTCAAGAAATAGCCACTAACTCAGAAGATGCCCTTAACTTTGCTATGGAGCAAGACAACCTCAAAGTGCTTTCACTTCCATTGAGATAAACAAATGAATAAGATACCATGATATGAATTTGACTGTATTTGTCTTCTTTCAGAGAGAATTCAGTGAACTAAATGGTAACCAACTCTTTGTGACCCCATGGACTTCAGCACGCCAGGCTCTCCTCTCCATCACCAACTCCCGGAGCTTGCTCAAACTCATGTTCATCAAGTCGGTGATGCCATCCAACCATCTCATCCTCTGTCATCCCCTTCTCCTCCTGCCTTCAGTCTTTCCCAGCATCAGGGTCTTTTCCAATGAGTCAGCTCTTCGCATCAGGTGGCCAAAGTATTGGAGTTTCAGCTTCACCATCAGTCCTTCCAAAGAATATTCAGACTTGATTTCCTTTAGGATTAACTGGTTGGATCTCCTTGCAGTCCAAGGGACTCTTTAGAGTCTTCTCCAACACCACAGTTCAAAAGCATCAATTCGTGGGTGCTAAGCTTTGTTTATGGTCCAACTCCCACATTCATACATGACTACTGGAAAAACCATGCCTCCCATGACACCACCCTGTTCCCTCACCATCAGCCAATCAGAGAATTGACGATTAAATGCCAACATCTAGGCCCCACTCTCAGAGGTTCTCATTTAGCTGGTCCAGGTTGGGCCTTGGGCGTTTACAAAGTAGTATCCCCAGATTTAGAAACACTGAAATAAAGTTGAATTCGATAAAGAGCAAACAGAATCCTCACAGCAAAAAAGCACATGAGTTAAGGCTAAGTGTCAGTCCCTCAGTTGTGTCCGACTTTTTGTGACCCCAGGGACTATAGCCCCTCAGGTTCCTCTGTCCATGGGATTTCTCAGGCAAGAATACTGGAATGGGTGGCTATTCCCTTCTCCAGGGGATCTTCCTGACCCAGGAATCAAACCCAAGTCTTCTGCATTGGCAGGTGGGTTCTTTACCTTCTGAGCCACCAGGGAAGGCCAAAAAAGGACATGTGATATTTCAAAACAGTCTCTGGGGCACGGCAGGAAGGTATGGAACATGAGTTACAATCTCTGATTGACCTTCATTGGCCTAAAGGAATAGACATTTCCAGGAAGTTTTTTTCTTATCAACAGGGACAATGCTCTGAATCTAAAACTTGGACTATGAACCACTGAAAATAATAATGTGATAAAGATGGTCCTGGGGTAGTCACCCCTATGTTCACTTCACAGCAAGTCAGTACTATTATGAATGCCTCAGCTCAGCCTGCTGGCACCAAATTAAAATTCTTACACATCCAATTATTTTATTTATTTATGGCCATATTGAATGGCTTGTGGGATCTTAGTTCTTCAACTGAGGATTGAACCCAGGCCATGGCAATGAAAACATTGAATCCTAGTATCTGGACTGCCAGGGAATTCCCTTCAATTGGTTTTAATATGGTGCAAATGCATGTTTTTAGCCATTTGGAGCCTGTCTGGTCTACCTGCCATGCGAAACTGCACCCAACATCTCTAGCCATAAGTAAGAACTTAAGTATTTAAAAGCCCCTGATCCACTGTGGACTTTGGAGCTCTCTGACCCGGACACACTTCTCCCAATTGTAGAACAACCTCACCTTGACACTTAAGTCCATTCTCTAATTCCTCTCTCCTTTGGGGGTCCTCTCACCCTCTTCCCCTTCTGGATGGTGACACTCTGCTAGTTGTCTGTGGAAGGAAGCGGTTCCTTGTGACAGACTTTCCCTATCAGGCAAACCCAAAGGTCATCCTATAATGCTTGTTTTCTGTAATTGAGGTTTTCATTCTGTCTTCCCTCTGATAGATAAGGATAAGAGGCTTATGGAAGCTTCCTGATGGGAGAGACTGACTGTGGGGAAAATGGGGTCTTGTTCTGATGGGCAGGGCCATGCTCAGTAAATCTTTAATCCAATTTTTTGTTGATGGGTGGGGCTGTGTTCCCTCCCTGTTGTTTGACCTGAGACCAAACTGTGGTGGAGGTAATGGAGATAAAGGCGACCTCCTTCAAAAGGTCACATGCATGCACTGCTGCACTCAGTGCCCTGACCCTGCAGCAGGCCACTGCTGACCCACGTCTCTGCCAGAAACTCCGGGATACTCACAGGGAAGTTTGGGTCAGTCTCTTGTGGGGTCACTGCTCCTTTCTCCTGGGTCCTGGTGCACACAAGGTTTTGTTTGTGCCCTCCAAGAGTCTGTTTCCCCAGTCCTGTGTAAGTTCTATAATCAAATTCCACTGATCTCCAAAGTCAAATTCTCTTGAGGTTCTCAGTCCCTTTGCCAGATCCCCAGGTTGGGAAATTTGTTGTGGGTCCTAGAGCTTCCTTAACAGTGCGAGAATTTATTTGGTATAATTGTTCTGCAGTTTGTGGGTCGTCTGCTTGGAAGCTCTATGGTGGGGTTAATGGTGACCTCCTCCAAGAGGGCTTATGCCACACACTGGGTGACCCAGGTCTGCTGCACCCAGAGCCCCTGCCCTTCAGCAGGCCACTGCTGACCTGTACCTCTGCAGGAGACAAACAAACACGCAAAGATAGGCCTGGCTCAGTTGCTGTGGGGTCTCTGGGTCCTAAAGGAAATCAGTCTTGAATGTTCACTGGAAGGACTGATGCTGAAGCTGAAACTCCAATACTTTGGCCACCTGATGCAAAGAACTAACTCATTGGAAAAGACCCTGATGCTGGGAAAGACTGAAGGCAGGAGGAGAAGGGGACAACAGAGGATGAGATGGTTGGATGGCATCACCGACTCAATGGACATGAGTTTGAGCAAGCTCCGGGAGTTGGTGATAGGCAGGGAAGCCTGGCATGCTGCAGTCCATGGGGGTCGCAAAGAGTCAGATATGACTGAGCGACTGAACTGATTGCTTATTGGGAAATGCTGCCATCTTGTCCTATCTTTCCTTTATGAGCCTTTTAGCTTTTGAACTCATCACAGGTGCATGTGTGGATGGTGTAGAATTAGCAAGGAACTTGTTATCGGTAAAACCTTCACTGTCATCTTCTAATGGGAGAGAGAGTGGTAATAAAGCCATGGCCACCGCCTTTCCAATATTAGAGCTTTGACTCACAGTCTGAAAATTTCAGACACTACCACTGACAACCTGAAACAGGAGGAAGAGAGAAGCTAAACTGCCAAGAATCCTGTACCGAAGGGGAGAACTGCCATCTACTGTGAGAAGGAAATGTGAGTGGTAAGTGACTAAGACATTGCCTTCTCGAGTGGGAGAAACACTTGAAGAAGGGTTCAAAGGGCCACTGTTTGGCTGTGCTGTGCTAGGTCTGAGTTATGTGCAATATTTACTTTTTACCAGAGCTCTCTCACATTATTGCCCTGACACAGTTGAAGAGATGAATTCATTTGTTTGAGATCACAAATCTAGAAAACAGAAGTGTTGGGATTCAAAGTGCATTACTTACATATTGCAGAGCCTCCCTGGTGGTGCAGTAGCAAAGAATCTGCCTGCCAGTGCAGGAGACTCAGGAGCCATGGGTTCAATCCCTGGGTTGAGAAGATCTCCTGGAGAACGAGATCGCAACCCACTCCAGTGTTCTTGCCTGGGAAATTCCATGGACAGAGGAGCCTGGTGGGCTGCAGTCCATGGGGTCGCAAGGAATCGGATGCGGCCGAGCATGTACACACGGTTAACAATCAAATGAGCTCGGATAGTTGGGACGTTCTGGGCTGTCTCACCTGACCTAGACTCCTGCTGGTGAATTCACGTCATGCAGCACAGTGCTACGAGGCCTCAAACTACTAGCAGCAAATCAAACTCTCTCTAAAGCTGATTTTCCCAGTCTCTCCACAGGTGGTCTCCTAGCTTCCCTGGTAACTAGCGAGAATCGGTGGATCAGAAGATATCTTCGCTTTATTCCCACTTGTGGCCTTTGCCTCTCCAGGGAGCTCGTGGTCTGCAGCTTCAGTGAAGAGCACTGCTGGCCCAGCAATGCAGACAGAGAACTCCCTTTTCCCTTTCTCCCTTCTTCCCTTCTGCCTCCCACGACCATCAAGTCTTAGTCACAGGATATCCTACTTCTTTTTGCCATTTACTTTATGGTACCATTTCATGATAATTAGACTCATTAATCAAATTCTCTTGAGGTTCTCAGTCCCTTTGCCAGATCCCCAGGTTGGGAAATTTGTTGTGGGTCCTAGAGCTTCCTTAACAGTGCAAGAATTTATTTGGTATAATTGTTCTGCAGTTTGTGGGTCGTCTGCTTGGAAGCTCTATGGTGGGGTTAATGGGGACCTCCTCCAAGAGGGCTTATGCCACACGCTGGGTGACCCAGGTCTGCTGCACCCAGAGCCCTTGCCCTTCAGCAGGCCACTGCTGACCTGTACCTCTGCAGGAGACAAACAAACACGCAAAGATAGGCCTGGCTCAGTTGCTGTGGGGTCTCTGGGTCCTAAAGGAAATCAGTCTTGAATGTTCACTGGAAGGACTGATGCTGAAGCTGAAACTCCAATACTTTGGCCACCTGATGCGAAGAACTAACTCATTGGAAAAGACCCTGATGCTGGGAAAGACTGAAGGCAGGAGGAGAAGGGGATAACAGAGGATGAGATGGTTGGGTGGCATCACTGACTCAATGGACATGAGTTTGAGCAAGCTCCGGGAGTTGGTGATGGGCAGGGAAGCCTGGCGTGCTGCAGTCCATGGGGGTCGCAAAGAGTCAGATATGACTGAGTGACTGAACTGATTGCTTATTGGGGAATGCTGCCATCTTGTCCTATCTTTCCTTTATGAGCCTTTTAGCTTTTGAACTCATCACAGGTGCATGTGTGGATGGTGTAGAATTAGCAAGGAACTTGTTATCGGTAAAACCTTCACTGTCATCTTCTAATGGGAGAGAGAGTGGTAATAAAGCCATGGCCACCGCCTTTCCAATATTAGAGCTTTGACTCACAGTCTGAAAAATTCAGACACTACCACTGACAACCTGAAACAGGAGGAAGAGAGAAGCTAAACTGCCAAGAATCCTGTACCGAAGGGGAGAACTGCCATCTACTGTGAGAAGGAAATGTGAGTGGTAAGTGACTAAGACATTGCCTTCTCGAGTGGGAGAAACACTTGAAGAAGGGTTCAAAGGGCCACTGTTTGGCTGTGCTGTGCTAGGTCTGAGTTATGTGCAATATTTACTTTTTACCAGAGCTCTCTCACATTATTGCCCTAACACAGTTGAAGAGATGAATTCATTTGTTTGAGATTGCAAATCTAGAAAACAGAAGTGTTGGGATTCAAAGTGCATAACTTACATATTGCAGAGCCCCCCTGGTGGTGCAGTAGCAAAGAGTCCGCCTGCCAGTGCAGGAGACTCAGGAGCCATGGGTTCAATCCCTGGGTTGAGAAGATCCCCTGGAGAACAAAATGGCAACCCACTCCAGTGTTCTTGCCTGGGAAATTCCATGGACAGAGGAGCCTGGTGGGCTGCAGTCCATGGGGTCGCAAGGAATCGGATGCGGCCGAGCATGTACACACGGTTAACAATCAAATGAGCTCGGATAGTTGGGACGTTCTGGGCTGTCTCACCTGACCTAGACTCCTGCTGGTGAATTCACGTCATGCAGCACAGTGCTACGAGGCCTCAAACTACTAGCAGCAAATCAAACTCTCTCTAAAGCTGATTTTCCCAGTCTCTCCACAGGTGGTCTCCTAGCTTCCCTGGTAACTAGCGAGAATCGGTGGATCAGAAGATATCTTCGCTTTATTCCCACTTGTGGCCTTTGCCTCTCCAGGGAGCTCGTGGTCTGCAGCTTCAGTGAAGAGCACTGCTGGCCCAGCAATGCAGACAGAGAACTCCCTTTTCCCTTTCTCCCTTCTTCCCTTCTGCCTCCCACGACCATCAAGTCTTAGTCACAGGATATCCTACTTCTTTTTGCCATTTACTTTATGGTACCATTTCATGATAATTAGACTCATTACTCACAGGCTTCATCTTCCTGGAGAAAGGAGACTCCGTCAGCAAATCAACTTTCCTCTGGAAATTCTACAGACCAATGCATCACCTTCTAAACCTTTCTGGAATCTGTTTTCTACCTGGTCTATGTGTTTGACCACTGGTGTTGATGATTAGTTCTTCACGATACAGCTTCTAATTTTCTGAAGCTATCTGACTGACCCATAACTCCCTACATCTATCCTTTCCCACTTACACAGAGGAGCACATAAATATTTCATATTTATATGTCTATATATTTTTATCTATCAATTATCTATCATCTGTCTACCTGAAGTAGAACATTTATGGACATAGATAAAGTTCCTTACTTTACAGAATGATATGGAATTAACAGAGGAAAGAGAAATCTATATATGACAACACTTAAGCATGCGTTGGATTATGGTCCCATGCTTTAGAGACTCGAGTAAGATAGTTTGCTTACTCCCTCATTTCTCTTCTCTGCTCCATTTATTCTAACTTGGAGGAAAGACATCCATTGCAAAACCCCATTTCATATACTTCCAGCTCTGTGACCTGAAAATATAGGATCCTTTTCTTCATGTTCCAATCTAAACCATTCTAAGAAATGATTCTGATTAGCTTTGCTCAGGTTACATGCTTACCTTTGGACCAAAAACTGTGGTCAGGAGAACTGGGTCCTTTGTTTGGCTAGACAAAGGTCTTGTGTCCTCCCTTTTACCTTCCCATTCAACAGGGAGCTACAGGATTTTAATTGAGATTATAAGCCTGGAAGGGTGGGGAGAGCAATATGTTAAAAGAAGTAGGGCTACTCAAAGAGGGACAATAACAATAGCAATAAACAATAATAACAATAACAAGAAAAAACTGTTGGTCAGTGTTACAAAACTGAGTTTTTCTGATTCCAAAACACAATCGTATCATGCTTTATCTCATGTACCCTACCCGCTCAAAGAGGAGGAATGTGATTGGAGGACTTACAGAAAAGCTATTTATGAAAAACAGGACAGACATTTCTCTGCTTCTTAAGTTATTTGAAATTCAGTTTTTCATTTACATTTTCTTAAAAAAAAATTCACTGTAAAATGAAGAGTTGTACTAATTAATGGTCTGTTTGTTTTTCCTTAAATTTGCTGAAGCAAGATTTTATAGGTTTGGGGGAAACAATTAATACAAAGGTTTTTATGTTGCCCAAAGGTGTGGTTTCATATACTTTTCTAGAGGTCATACCGTTGACATCACTGGCTGCCTACATGTTTGACATCAAAGGGATTTGGTGCCAGTGCCTGCAGCATGATGTCCTCATTTGTGTGTGTTGATGACATTCTGTGGGTTGCCAGGAACATTCCTCAGGCCACTAAAGGAGAGAGATCATTGAGTGGATTCCTGAAGGTTGGAATTTTGCTGAGCTGGGATGCTCCCTGGAACCACCTGGAGGCAGGAACCACTATTTTCTGTCTTCCTCTTGAATTAGATGGTCTCTGTCTCCAAGTACCTCCAGCTCTCTCATGTCTCTGCTCCATTCTCTTTTCCTTTGTGGCTGGTAAATCAGTTCTGTTAATAACTTCTGCCACAAATTTCAGATGGGACTTCTTCCATGATGACTTTGCTAATCTTTTCTGTCTTTCAGTCCTTTACTCCAGGCGACCTAAGCAATCACTGGCCAAACTACTGACGGGATCTCTTTTGAAAAAATCATTAATTAGTTTTTTGTTTTAATTTTTTTGGTTGTGCTGGGTCTTTGATGCTTTGTTCAGGCTTTCCCTAATTGCAGCCAGGCGGGGCTACTCTTCAATGCAGTTCTCAGGCTTCTCATCGTGGTGGTTTCTCTTGCGGCAGAGCACAGGCTCTAGGCATGTAGGCTTCAGCGGTTGCGGCACGTGGGCTCAGTACTTGTGGTGCACGGGCTTAGTTGCTCCCTGGCATGTGGAATCTTCCCAGACCAGGGATTGAACCCGTGTGCCCTGAATTGGCAGGAGGATTCTTATCCACTCTGCCACCAAGGAAATCTGTGATGGGATCTCTTGGGTCATATTTCCTTCTTGGTTTAATCAGAAGCCTCCCTTGAACAAAGAGGTTGGTAGTGCTGATTCCCTGAGGAGGGAATTTTGGACCAGCCAGGAGTTTGAGCCGAAAGAGGCTGTCATCATGAACTATGCATTTAATCCACCAAAATAGAGATAAAACAGGAGTCTGGGGACATGTCCTCAAGAACAGGTATTTGTGTAGCACAAAGAAGGAACCTGGAGTGTCTGCCTCCTAAGTAACTACTTAGGTTTCTTTGTCTGTGCCAGGTCTTGGTTGCAGTATGTGGAATCGAGTTCCCTGACTGCAGATTGAACACAGGTCCCCCTGCATTTCAAGTTGGAGTCTTAGCTACTGGCCTGCCAGGGAAGTCCCATACTTATGTTTCTTTTTAAGAACGGAGAAGTACATACCTTTTCACAACTTTACTCTTCGTCCTTATTATTTCTTGCATGGTTCCTTCATCCTATGAAAAGGCACTATAGATGCTTGTGTATAGCCAACAGGTACCTAATTTACAGGGAAACAGAATGGGCCTAATCTCTTTGCAACAACCTTGCAATTAAAGCGACTGTAGAATTAGTTGGTCACATTTGTGCACCTCCTTTTACAGATGAGAACATGGTGGTCCGGAAAAGGCAAGTGGCCAACCTAAGGTTGCAATCAGTTGGTGGCAAAGCTGTGAGTCAAATCCAGGTCTTCTGACAGTTTAGAGTTCTTTGAACCTCATACTCTGGGCATATTTGGAATGTTGCCTGGCACTGGTGAGGGGCTTCCCCCTTGACTCAACAGTAAAGAAGCTGCCTGCCAATGCTGGTGATGGGAGTTCTATCCCTGGGTTGGGAAGATCCCCTGGAGAAGGAAATGGAAACCGATTCCAGTATTCTTGTTTGGGAAATCCCAAGAATGGTGGGGCCTGGCAGGCTACAGTCCATGGGGTCTCAGAGAGTCGGACATAACTGAGCAACTAAACAATAACAAGAATAATGGCACTGGTGAAGGCATAATCTTGGCTTGAGCTACTTGCATTTAGCAGACTTTCCTGATGTCTGTTGACTCAGAGCTGGGACAAGTCTCCTCCTACTTTTCCTCAGGGTTGGCTTGAGCCAGTTGAGGGTTCCCACTGTGAGGTGGCCGCGTGGAGCAGGTGGGCCAAGCACTTTCATTTCATAGACCATTAGCTCTTGGAACAGTGACAGTTTTTTTAGTATCCTTGGCCTCCTAGGTCTTACATCACCTGCTAGGTGGGCGGAGGAAGCTATGGTCTGGGAATCTGGATGCATAAACCCAGTTGATGGAGCTGGATCTGGCTGGATGGAAAATTTCCATCAGCTGCTGGGCTGCTGAGACACCCTGTCCTAGTTTTGACTTTTTTTTGTCCCCCACACTGTGAGAACGATACTGGGAGACAGAGGTAAACTGAGGGACAGAAAGAGGGACAGTGTTAGAGAAATTTAGGGGGAAAAAAAGAAACAAAACCTGTGAAACACAGAGATGGTGCAAGATGAGAGAGACATCAGAGGGGTCAGAAAGACATGGAGGGAAACAGAACGACTCAGAGAAGGGCAAACATTGTTGTATGGACACTGGGAGGAAGATGTTCCATTCTCCTGGAGTTGTCAAGCTCGGCAGAAAGAAGTCTGGGGTTCCTGGTGCCACATTTTCACCATGTAGAGGAAGCTGGATGTAGAACGTGTTGGAGGGGAAGGTCATTTTCTCCACTCTGTTGCTACGAAGAAGGAATTTACCCGAAACATACATTTGGCCTTTCTCTACCCTTGACTCATTCTGTTCCAAGAAGCTGAATGGAGCCATGTGACTAGTAGCTTGGGAAAACTACTGGACAAAGGAAATCCTACACTGAGGATAAATTTGAACGCAAGAGATAATTTCCTTTTCTCTTTTTTCCTTTTTTTTTTTAATTGGAGTATAATTGCTTTACAATGTTGTGCTAGTTTCTCTTGTACAACAAGGTGACTCCGCTGTGTGTATACATATACTCCTTTCCTCTTGAGCCTTCTTCCCACAGTCCCAGTCCACCCATCTAGGCTAGGTCATCACCCAGCACCGAGCTAAGCTCCCTGTGCAGTACAGCAGCTTCCCACTAGCTACCTATTTCACACATAGCAGTGCATATAGGTCAGTGCTAAGCTCTCAGTTTGTCTCGCCCTCTTCTTCCCCCTAACTGTATGCACAAGTCTGTTCTCCACGTCAGTGAAGAGACATTGCTCAAGCAGTATTTACTGGTGAAAACTGACATATAACTCCTGTTGCTGCTGCTGCTGCTAAGTCGCGTCAGTCGTGTCCGACTCTGTGCGACTCCTTAGACAGCAGCCCACCAGGCTCCCCCGTTCCTGGGATTCTCCAGGCAAGAATGCTGGAGTGGGTTGCCATTTCCTTCTCCAATGCATGAAAGTGAAAAGTGAAAGTGAAGTCGCTCAGTCGTGTCTGACTCTTAGCGACCCCATGGACTGCAGCCCACCAGGCTCCTCCACCCATGGGATTTCCCAGGCAAGAGTACTGGAGTGGGGTGCCATTGCCTTCTCCGATATGACTCCTAGAGGGCAATTTAAATCTAAAAAAAGTGCATGTTTTTCAAAACTAAATAATTTTAATTCTAAAAATTTGTGTTTCAAAACCAAAATATCTCACGTACAAAATTGCCTTAAAACATTCAGAGAATTCCAAAATTAAGTTTTACATGTCATTGAAGTTCTCATCTTATGTTTTGCTCAAGGACTGCAGCCCACCAGGCTCCTCCACCCATGGGATTTCCCAGGCAAGAGTACTGGAGTGGGGTGCCATTGCCTTCTCCGATATGACTCCTAGAGGGCAATTTAAATCTAAAAAAAGTGCATGTTTTTCAAAACTAAATAATTTTAATTCTAAAAATTTGTGTTTCAAAACCAAAATATCTCACGTACAAAATTGCCTTAAAACATTCAGAGAATTCCAAAATTAAGTTTTACATGTCATTGAAGTTCTCATCTTATGTTTTGCTCAGTTCCTTCTTTATTATGTATTAATATCAATGTCTTAAGGCTTGCAAGCTTTATTTTCAACAATTGCCTTCTTAGCATCTTAAAATAGGGAAGCTTTTGTGCTCCATTTGTTAATAGGTTGGTTGAATAGTGCCAGCTTATTTTGAACAAAATGCAACCAAAGTTTAAAAGCCTTTATAAACAGTATAAAACCAAATTGATGACAGGAAAAAAGAAAGAAATAATAATTCTACTAAATTATTTTCCTTTTATAACCTTATTAACTCTCTGTCTCTCACACACACACACACACACACATTTTTAATGGACATGGACATCCATTAGTTTATATTTGTTCATAAAATTACTTTTTGAAAATGAGTTTTCCTAGAATCATTTTAGGTCTAACATTCTTCATCAAAAATAAATATTTCAAAACATCAAAGAACAAACAAACAATCCTATATTGAACACTGCTCCCAGGAGGTAGAGTGAGAGGCTAGCCACTTCTGGGACTTTCTTGGTGCTTCAGTGGCTAAGACTCTATGCTTCCAATTCAGGGGCCCTGGGTTTGATCCCTGGTCAGGGAACTAGATACCACACGCTGCAACTAAGACTTGGTGCAGCCAAATAAATAACTATATTAAAAAATACACATGGGTGATAGAAACGCTGAATGAATAAAGAAGCTGGAATGGGCAGCAATGGACACACTGTGTGAAATTCAGATAGTTGATCCTTTTGCAGTGGGCTTGACTATTAATGAACAAGTGGCCATGTAGATATATTATTGCTTGGCACTCGAATTATTTCTATATTTCCACTAATACTGAATAGGCTGATAGAGGCATCTTTCTATTGCATTAAAACATTTCCTTTTTTCACTTGTTTGGTGTACCATCTCTAGCCTGGACTACTTCAGCCAGGAATTCTAATTTCAATCTCAGATGACATAATCTAAAACTTATATCACAAGAGTTTGGTCCATTTTTCCATGCAGTGAAGGAGACACAGGAGATGTGGCTTTGATCTCTGGTTCAGGAAGATCCCCTGGAGGAGAGCATGGTAACTAACTCACTCCAGTATTCTTGCCTGGAGAATCCCATGGAC
Organism: Cephalophus harveyi; assembly: GCA_006410635.1. Lineage (NCBI taxonomy): Eukaryota > Metazoa > Chordata > Mammalia > Artiodactyla > Bovidae > Cephalophus > Cephalophus harveyi. The sequence goes on from SJYT01068083.1 coordinate 414,032, forward strand.
AGAAGAGCCTGGTGGGCTATGGTCCCTAGGGTTGCAGAGTTGGACATGACTGAAGTGACTTAGCGTGTATGCATGCATGCAGGCCTTCTCAGGTTATTTCTCTGATTGTTCAGTTTTTCTTTTTGAAGTTCTGAATAGGATTCAACCATCAGGAAATGCAAGATCATTTTTCAATGTCTTGCCTTTATTTATGTTTCCAAGGAAGGAGAGTTAAAAAGAAACTCACAGTCTGGAAAATGAAACATTCTGCCCTTGACTCCCAAACATGACCAGGCCAAGCTGTAACTCAAATCACGCTCATACAATGTGATCGTAAATCCCTCCAAACTGAGTTGGAGTTAAAATGAATGGGAGAGCCGGGTCTGGTCTTAAACCACAGTGAATCAACCGGTCTGACCACTGCAAAAACCTCCCTCTCTTTATTGCTGGCGCTGACTTTGGAGAGGTGATTTATTGCCACTAAGAATTCCCACACATCCTTCCCCTCACAGCAGGCTTCCTTGCTCCAGCACAGAACAGGCTGCTTTGCCATCCTTGTTCATGCATCTTCCTGATGTTGGGGGCCAAACAGAAAAGGGCACCGTGTGTGACATGGAGAAAGTCCAGACTTAAGGAGGCCAAACACTCAGGTTCTCCCCTTGCTCTGCCACTAGCTTACTATATAACTAGAGCTGAGGGATTTCATCACCTGCCGCCTTGGTTCTCTCATTTATAAACCCAGAAGCACAGGCCTGAAGCCACATCTCTGCCCACTAAGGAGGGCACTCTTGGAGTTTCTCTTTTGGTTTTTCCAAGGTATGGCTCTGGTCCTACTACTGGGTTGGCCAAAAAGTTCCTTTGGGTTTTTCCATGTTACCCTGAATGAACTGTTTTGGCCAACCCAATATTTCCATAACCCACAGACTCAAGGCTAATCCATGCTGTCTCTCTGGATCACAGCATATGTTAGCCTGAGGAAGCATCTTGGCCAAGACCACTGAGTGCTATGGTGGTGAGATGGGATGAAATTTTCTAAGGCTGCTATAACACATTACCACAAAACAGTGGGAGTTAAAACAGAAAAAATGTATTCTCTCACATTTCTTGAGGCTAAATGTATAAAATCTAGTTGTTGGGAAGGCCATATTCTCTCCAAAGGCTCTCAGGGAGGGTTCTTCCTCCCTCTCCCTGGCTTCTGGTGGTGGCCGGCAATCTTTGGCATTCCTTGGTTTGTAGGTGTATCACTTCAATTTCTTCCTCCGCTGTCACATGGCTTTGTCCATGTGTGTCTTCTCTGTGTCTCTCTGTCCAAATTTCCTTCTTTTGTAGGGGTGCCAGTCCTTGCAATAGGGCCGCTCGTCATCCAGTGTGATCTCATTTTAATTTTTTTACTTTGGCAAGACTCTATGCATTTTCAAGTAAGTTCACATTCACAAGTACTGGGGCTTAGGACTTGAGCATGTCTGTTTTTAGGGGGTGGCACAGTTCAACCTGTAGTAGATGAGAACACAGCAGTCCTGCCCCAATGTTTGTGTTGGGCCAAGAGGGATGAAAAAGATGATTTTTGTTGCTGTTTTAGTCACTAAGTTGTGTCTGACTCTTCTGTGACCCCATGGACTGTGGACCGCCGAGCTCCTCTGTCCATGGGATTTTCCAGGCATGAATACTGGAGTGCATTGCCATTTCTTTCTCCAGTGGATCTTCCCAATCCAGGGATCAAACCTGTGTCTCCTGCATTGGCAGAGCCACCAGGGAAGCCCAGAAGAGAAGATACAGAAACCTAAAACAAAAAGGTCAGGAGCCACTTGTGACTGAAAAACAATCACTATTAACATTTACATGGTGCTTCTGATGATGAGTGTTTTTAGGCATCTTTTTTCGACTTTTGCAAAAACATAAAGAGGTCAGTAAGGCTGGTATTATTACCAATATATCCATTTTACAAATGAGAAAGTTTAGATACATAGACTTCTTCCAAGCATATTTATACATGGAACTGCTGGTGGGTAGAACTGGAATGAGAGAAAAGAGCTGAAGTTAAAATATAAAGTGACATAAGAGAGGGTCCTTGATGGCACTAGTGAAGAGTGTAGCAAGACCTGAAGACTGGCTATCCCCTCTCTGACCTTGAATGCCAAGCCCCCAAAGAAGCCATGCAACTTTCTGAGACCCAGAGCAATTCATCTAAAGTCAACTAGCTAATACATAGTAAAAAGCAGATTTTGATTTAAAATTTCTATTTTACCACTCTAAATTTTGCAACTCAGATATGAATTAATGACAAAACCAGACTGCATTTGCAAACACTTCTTTTATGAGATGCAATTCTGAGGTAATTAGATTTGTTTTTGTTAGAGGACTCATCACTTTATAGTCACCCCAATGAACAACACATCTGCTTGCCTTGCAGCTGGACTCTTCTTAATCAGTGGAAATAGATCCCCAGGGCTATGTAATTAGCCAACAACCCAATGAGGTCAAGGACAGTGCTGCTGCATCTGCATTTTTGCTTGCAAAGGTCTTGTGAGGTTGTGAGACCAGCCTTCTGTGTATGGCTGATGCTAGTTCTCAGCCATTGCCATCTGCATCTCTTCTGTACATTAGAGATGAGACATCTATTCATAGAAAGCTGCTTGCATAGCTGACCCTAGGTTGGTGTCTTGGAACATGGCTGATGAACAGTTTCTTACCAGTTCAGTTCAGTCACTCAGTCATGTCCGACTCTGCGACACCATGGACTGCAGCACTCCAGGCTTCCCTGTCCTTTACCAACTCCCGGAGCTTGCTCAAACTCATGTCCATCAAGTGGGTGATGCCATCACTAAGAGTTGGACACGACTGAGCGACTTCACTTTCACTTTTCACTTTCATGCATTGGAGAAGGAAATGGCAACCCACTCCAGTGCTCTTGCCTGGAGAATCCCAGGGACCGGGGAGCCTGGTGGGCTGCCGTCTATGGGGTCACACAGAGTCGGACATGACTGAAGCGACTTAGCAGCAGTAGCAGCAGCAGCTTTGAACAGACGGATCTTTAACAGTGAAGCAATGTCTCTGCTTCTTAATATGCTATTTTTAATATGTTTAATACTTGCTGCTGAGCAACCATCAGCAGGAGAATGTTGGATCCCACCAACAAAAGATACCCCACGTCCAAGGGCAAAGGAGAAGCTCCAGAAAGATGGTAGGAGGGGTGAAATCACATTTAGAATCAAACCACATACCTGCCAGAGACACTCAGAGGGCTCAAACAAAACCTTGTGCACACCAGGAGACCCCACAGAGACTGAACCAGACCTGCCTTTGAGTGTTTGAGTGTGGAGGTCAGGGTCAGCAGTGGCCTTCTGCAGGGGCAGGGGTCGGATGCAGCAGACCTGGATATGGCATAAACCCTCTTGGAGGAGGTCGCCATTAACCCCACCATAGAGCTGCCAGAACTTACACAGTTTCTTATATTGACATAAAAAATTTTCTGTATTAGTATGGCTTATTGTGTCTAAACAGTTTGGACCAACAATGTGGTTTATTTTCAACATCTGGGTTTTTCCTCCCCCCCTGAAGTCTGGAAATCAATTCCTGAATATTCCTTGGAAGGATTGATGCTGAAGCTGAAGCTCCAATACTTTGGCAACCTGATGCGAAGAGCCATTTCATTGGAAAAGACTCTGATGCTGGGAAAGATTGAGGGCAAGAAGAGAAGGGGAAACAGAGGATGAGATGGTTAGAATCACTGACTCAAAGGACATAAATTTGAGCAAACTCTGGGAGATACAGCACACAGAGGAACCTAGTGTGCTGCAGTCCGTGAAGTCACAGAGTCGGAAATGACTTAGTGACTGAACAGCAACAATAACAACAGTCAGAGCGCGCTTACATGACCATCTACTAAAAACGGTGGGTTCTGGCTTTCTAAAGAGCTTTCCTGAAGACAGCGCTTCACATGAGATGGTACAACTTGTTCCAGGAGAAATTAGGCATGTCCAGTGTGATTTCCCTGGAGAGATCTCTTGGAAGCTTGCGTCTTTCTTCCTCTAGACTTTGCCTGATGCATTTTTTCTTTTTGTTGCTTTTGTTTTGTATCCTTGCACTGTAATAAATCTTAAGCACAAGTTCAACTATTTCTGAGTCTTCTGAGTCCTTCCAGCCAGTCACTGAACCTGGGAGTAAGTACTCTTGAGACCCCCATACAAGGTCTTTTCAGTCCCACACCCTCTAATCCCAATAAGAATTTCTTCTCCCTTCCCAGTGCTCTCTCTTTCTGGAAGAACTTTGAGGAGAAGATGGCTTATGCTAGAATTCCATCAGTACAGATGGCATCTGACAACTTCTAACTTGTTAGCTGTTCTAGCTAATGATGCATCCAGGGCTTGGTTACTTTGACGTGTGTTTTCTATTTTTATGATCCAGTGGAGGGAATATCTTTCTGAGGAAAAAGAAACTACTCTTTGTCTCTGGCTTTAGTTTGGCTGAGAAGACAAACCTGAAATCATTTGGGGAACAATATTATTTGAGAAACCACAGTATATATATAAATATATTATATGTTATGTATATATATTATGTGTCTGACTCTCTTTCTGGAAGAACTTTGAGGAGAAGATGGCTTATGCTAGAATTCCATCAGTACAGATGGCATCTGACAACTTCTAACTTGTTAGCTGTTCTAGCTAATGATGCATCCAGGGCTTGGTTACTTTGACGTGCGTTTTCTATTTTTATGATCCAGTGGAGGGAATATCTTTCTGAGGAATAAGAAACTACTCTTTGTCTCTGGCTTTAGTTTGGCTGAGAAGACAAACCTGAAAACATTGGGGAACAATATTATTTGAGAAACCACAGTATATATATAAATATATTATATGTTATGTATATATATTATGTGTCTATATTATAGATACAGATATATTTTTTCTATATACTTCTATCTGTTATGCTTGCTGACATCTCTACCTTTATAACCATCATCTACACTAACATGGTAGCATCACATCTCCCTCACATGCAGTCTCTTCTACAACTATCATCTCCATCCTCACAACTGATACCACATCCATGCCACAATCATACCAACTCCACATCCACCACAAGCTCCACCATGCCCACCAGTGCCAACACCTCTGTTCAGTTCCATTATATTCTTACCTTCACTGCCTCACCACAAGTCTGGCTCAGCATCCATTCTACAGGGTGGTTCATGCCACACTGTTGCTGCTCAGTCATTAATCATTATTTTACAGTTGAATCACCATCATCCCCTTTACTAATAAAGCCACCACTAGGACAATTATTAAAAAAAAAAATCCAGACAAATAATAAAAGCTTTTTCATTCTCAGGAAAGTTCTGAATGAGGTATGGTGATCAGAAATGGGCAAATTCTTTGATATAATAGCAGTGGCAGGCTGGCCTCCAGTAATTGATGGAGAAATGGAAAAGTACCGGAGGAAACAGAAAGAAATTAACAGCTCCTCTCAGAATAGAAATCAGGCCCAATAATCAGTGTAGTGTCCTTCTGCTTGGACATCAAAGGCATTGGTCAGGAGTGTATTGAAATCTCACAGCAGCTGGCAGAGAATTTAAATCAACTCCTCTTTTATTCCTCACATCCTATTTGGTTTTCATAAAAAGTGACTTTTTTTGAAGGATCCTTTTGCACTGTTGCTATTAAAAGATGCTTAGCCAGCTGACTGGGAATTAGAATTCATAGGATTGGCTGGGGTGAGGCAAAAGTTGACTGATATATATTTGTCAGATAAATAAGATGCTGATGCTCTGGTTTTCTCACTACCTGGACTTGGTCCTTTTTAGAATCAGTGATAGCCCTTTGTTACTTGGTGGCAAAGTAGAACAGATTTGGCTTACAGAATCTAGGAAAATTTAACCATCTATCAGTGCTCTCTAGCATATAGGATTGAACCTTGAGCCCTAAAGGAAATCAACCCTGAATATTCATTGGAATGACTGATGCTGAAGCTGAAGTTCCAATACTTTGGCCACCTGATGCAAAGAGCTGACTCATTGGGGAAGACCAAGATGCTGGGAAAGATTGAAGGCAAGACGGGAATGGGACGACAGAGGATAAGATGGTTGGATGGCACCACTGGCTCAGAGGACATGAATTTGAGCAAATTCTGGAAGAAGGTGAAGGACAGGGATGCCTGATATGCTGCAGTCTGTGGGGTCGCAGTCAGAAACAACTTAATGATTGAACAACAACAGGCTCAAAGAAGTGAGTGCTTATAAAGTGTTTGGTGAGGGCCACATCCTTTTCCACAATGATCAGTGCACAGAGTTCAGTCTTCCCCATTCTTCTGCAACTCATGAAGAAGTAGCTGTGATGCTCTTGGCAGAGATGAGCAGAGAGGAGATACTTGACAGGTGGCCAATCCTTTAATTCAGAGATGTTTGTTTCTAGGGGCTCTAAGCTGAATTTTTAGCTGTTTCTCTAGACTATGGAACCTCAGCCCTAGTTCAGGCTCTAATAAGCTTCCATGTGAGCCCAGGCTCTAAGTACATGGAAAGGATCCATCCTGGGGACTTCCTGGCTGGTCCAGTGGCCAAGACTCTGCACTCCCAATGCAGGGGACCTGGGTTTGAAGACTTGCCACAGAACTAGATCCCCTATGCTCCAACAAGCGTTCTCATGCTATTATTAAAGTTCTCACATGCTGCAACTAAGACCCGGCACAGCCAAATAAATATTTTTTACAAAAAGGATCCATCCAGCATGTTCACCATTAATTGTTTGTACAATAATCACCATTATCCTGAGGGGAGGAGAAGCAGTGTTCTAAGGTCAGGGGGTGTGAGCTGTAACTGAGGGGCCTATTCTGACACATGCTGGGTGACAAACAGCTTGGACAATGCCTCACTCCAGGGAAAAAAGAAAGGGGAGACATGCCAGCTCCACTTCTCCTCCCCACACCCCACCCACTTTCCCAGGGGCTCCATGACACCTCCTGAACTTCTCTCTGAAACGTCTCCACTGCCCCTCCCGACGCTAATGAGCACAGCCATGGTGACAAAGCAGGAGGGACGTGGCCTCCAAAAGTCTGCCCTCTCCTATTCCCGTCTCTCTCCTTCTCCCAGGTCGCCGGCTTCCTTGACTCCTACTTGCAGTCTTAAGACTGCGTTCTCATCACGGCTGTACTCATTAGCGTTGGGAGGGACAGTGGAGACGTTTCAGAGAGTATCCAGCCATCTCATCCTCTGTCACCCCCTTCTCTTCTTGCCCTCAATCCTTCTCAGCATCAGGGTCTTTTCCAATGAGCCAGTTCTTCCCATCAGGGGGCCAAAGTATTGGAACTTAAGCTTCAGCATCAGGGAATATTGATTCCTTCCAAAGAATATTCAGGGTTGATTTTCTTTAGGATTGACTGGTTTGATCTCCTGCAGCCCAAGGGACTCTCAAGAGTCTTCTCCAGCTTCTCATAGTTCAGAAGCATCAATTTCCAGTGCCCAGCTTTCTTTATGGTCCAACTTTCACATGGGTACAACAACTATAGCTTTGACTATATGTACCTTTATTAACAAAGTGAAGTTTCTGCTGTTCAATATGCTGTCTAGGTGTATTTAGTGTTGAGGTACATATCAGGGGCCTATATCCTCCTATCTTTGAGAAAACCAGAACAGTTCCAAAGAAAGATACAGGGCCCTCTCATTTCTTTTTTTGGCTGTGCCGGGTCTTTGCTGTGGTTTGCGGTCTTCTCTCACTTTGGGGTGTGTGGTCTTCTCCAGTTGCAGTGTTCAGACTCTCCAGCTGCAGCATTTAGTCTGGGTTGCCCCGCAGCTTGTGGGCTCTGACCCGGGGCTGAACCCACATCCCCTGCTTTGGAAGGTGGATTCTTAAGCACTGGACCACCAGGGAAGTCCCTAGGACCCTCTCATTTCACCAGCGCTAAAAGAGGAGGCACATGAGTCAGAAGACTTGGGTCAAGTCTTTTTCTGCCCAGAGTTTTGTTTTTATGGGGATTATGTTTTTCTCAGTCAGCTTCATACCACCTGGCCTCTCAAAAAATACTAAAGCTCTTCAGGTTCCCAAAATAGCTTAATCTTTTAGTTTTACTGCTTTTCCCACAAAGGAATTTGGATGAAATTTCCCAGCACCAAGGCTTGGAGCATTTGGGGACATGGGCAGAGCTTCTCCAAGGATGCTCTCTATTTATCAAGTTCCCTCAGGGCACGTCCAATTCGGGGCCATCCTGGGGCATTCCTATGCTGGCCCAATGCATTGGAGGATCCTCCTTGTTTAATTTAGTGAAATACCTATGTTTCAGAGACCTGATCTGCTAGTCTAGGATCTTCATCACCATTTTCCAAAGCAGGTCTTAGGCATCCCTTGCAAGCAGTTACACTGAGGTCTCCACTGAAACCCCTGAATTTGTGAGTCAGCTGTGTATACTTAAACACCCTCCCTGTTACCAGGATTCTGTCACTTGAATGAAGGCTGTAGCAGGATGGGATCAATCACCCGCACCTTCCTATCCAGAGAAATCCCGCCTGGAGAGTAGGAGCCAGAGGGAGTGAGATGGCTGTTGGAAGTGTTCCTCCCATACACGTGTCCTTGGGTGACGGCACCTTTGTGTTCACTTCTCACCACGTGCAAATCTCAGCAGCAGCCGAAAGGAGTCAACTTAGAACTCATCCAAGGGAGAGCAAGCAGGATGGTTATGAGGTTGAAGAGATCCATTCACGAGGGAAGAGTAAATGAGCAAATGATGCTGAGTTTGGCTGAGTAGCTGCTGTGGCTTTGGGTGGGCAAGGGAGAGATGTCTATAAACTGAGTGAGGCAAATTGGAACTTATGGGTGGTCCAGTGGTTAAGACTTCACCTTCCAATGCAGGGGGTGCGGTTCAATTCCTGGTCAGGGAGCTAAGATTCTATGTGGCTTACGGCCAAAAAAAAAAAAAAAAAAAACCAAAATATAAAACAGAAGCAATATTGTAACAAATTCAATACAAACTTTAAAAATGCTAAGTCACTTCAGTCCTGTCTGACTCTTTGTGACCCCATGGACTCTAGCCTGTCAGCTCCTCTGTCCGTGGGATTCCCTGGGCAAGAATACTGGAGTGGGTTGCCGTGCCCTCCTCCAGGGGAGCTTCGCGACCCAGGGATGGAACCCACATCTCTTAATGTCCTCCTGCACTGGCAGGCGAGTTCTTTACCACTAGTGCAAAAAAAGGTCCACATAAAAAATCTTTAAAAGAAAAAAAGCAAACAAGAGTGAGGCAAACTTTGATGGGGGAAGTATGTCCTACAAAGTGGAATCAGCAGCAACTGTGAGGCTCTGACATCAGACCCAGAAAGCTCTGTGGGACAATAGGAAGAACTTCCAGAAATAGAAGACTTGGGTTATTGATAATAGAATAATTTCGGGGTTTTTAACATCTGTCACATACTTTATTTACCGGATTTCATTTTGTTCTTAAAATAATTCTGCAAACCTGTTACTGTTTCCATTTTAAAGTTGAAAAAGTCGAGGTTCAGAGGAATTTACAGAAGTCCATATGCCTAAGATTTAGCAGTTCTGAGTTCTGCCTCTATAAAGTATTTTTTTTTCTTTTACTTCTTCTCTCTCTTCCTCCCTCCCTCTCTCCTTTCCTACCTTCCTTTCCCCCTTTTCCCATAATGTGCTCTCTCTTTTGTTGGTTTTTCAAGAGAAGATGCTTAGGGGACTTCTGTGGTGGTCCTGTGGCTAAGACTTCATGCTCCCAATGCAGGGGACCCGAGTTCAATCCCTGGTCAGGAAACTAGATCCCACACGCGGCAACTAAGGCCCAGTGCAGCCAAATAAATAAATTTATTTTTTAAAGAGAGAAGATATTTAGGAGACATTAGGGCACTCTTTTGGAGAAGGCAACGGCACCCCACTCCAGTATTCTTGCCTGGAAAATCCCATGGATGGAAGAGCCTGGTAGGCTACAGTCCATGGGGTGGCTAAGAGTCGGACACGACTGAGCGACTTCACTTTCACTTTTCACTTTCATGCATTGGAGAAGGAAATGGCAACCCACTCCAATATTCTTGCCTGGAGAATCCCAGGGGCGGGGGAGCCTGGTTGGCTGTCGTCTATAGGGTTGCACAGAGTTGGACACGACTGAAGCGACTTAGCAGCAGCAGCAGCAGCAGCAGGGCACTCCTTGGCTCCCATGTGCCCCAGAGACTAAGTTGAAAAGCCCAAGTTTGACCAATAATTGTCCTGAAATCTCAAGCCAAGTCTACATCTCTGGGATCACCTCACGTTCTCATAGAAATCTACCTACACTTTTGGGTCCCCATGTGTCTACCAAACTACATTTTTGATCACTTCCTAAACACAGCTGCCTTATCTCTTCCAGATTCCAGAACTTTTCACATGTTCCTGTTGGGTAACCTGTTAAGGTGTTTTTTTTTGTTTTTGTTTTTTTAAAGACTAAAAAATAAGGTCTTTTAAAAAGAAAGATGCTAGTTTTTCTCTTATGAAACAGACAGAAGCGAGTGGTCCTGAGCTGGTGTGGGGCAGCTCTGCTTCACAAGGACATCCGCTCCCTGGGCTCTTTCATCTTTTTGCGCTGATGTTTCCTCCCTGTTGTCCTTGCTGTGTGGTTGAAGTTGACTCCTCTTCCACGTTCACATTCCAGTCCAAGTGGTTTTTTTAAACAAAAAAATTTTTTAAATGAATTTTGCTGTGCTAGCTCTTAGTTGCAGCATGTGGAATCTAGTTCCCTGCTAGGGATCCAACCTGGGCCCCGTTCTTTGGGAGTGTGGAGTCTTAACCACTGGCCCACCGGGGAAGTGCCCACCTGGTTTTGCTTTTTACGGAGATGAACTAGAGGTTGTGCTCGTGCCTTAGGCTCCCATGTCACTGTTACATGGCCACACTCAGTTGCAAGGGGGTTGGCGAATGGAGACTGCCAGGCAGCCATGATTCCAGCTAAAACCCACGAGGTTTAGAGAAAGAATAGGAGAACAGATGCTGAGGTGGTTGGAAGGGGGTGAATTCGGGCTGATCTGTCACCTTATAATTGTCTTCATCCACCTTTCTCACTTGCCATCCAACCTGCTGAGATGCTACCTTGATTAAATTAAGCTTTCTCCCCAGGCAGACCGCCCTGCTTCATCTGTGCTCCTACATTGCTCTGTTTCTGCCCCCGATACAGCATTTTCCAAACTGCTCCAGAAATCACCTGTTTCCTGCCCACTTCCCACTCTCAGCCTCCGCCCGCACTGTGAGCATTTTGAGAAGAGAGCTCTTGCCCTTTTCATCGTTATGTTCCTATTCCTCTCACAATCCCTGGCTACCGTAGGTGGTCAATAGGTTTTATATGAGAGAGAATGAATAATTGAAAGTTAGCTGAACAATATCATTAAACAGAATACTACTGCAGGATTTCAAGTGATAAAATGTGAGTCCAAATGGACTTCGGGTAATAATAACAACTCACGTTTATATAATGCTTAAATGGTTCCTAGGCAATTTTCTCCAAGTAGTATTTCATCTTTATTCTCACTGCTTGATGTGAGGCCGACAGAGCATGTAATATCATTTCCAACCTATAGCTCAGGAAAATAAGGTGCAAAAAGTTTGAGGTTAGTGCGAATTACACAACCCAGAAGTGCGGGGTCGTAAACCGGAGGCCAGGTTTTCTCACTGCAAGCCCAGTGTCTGTTACCACTGAGGGTCACTTTTTTATTGGTTACCCAGGACACCAAAGACCAGAGTTTCAGTGACTTAGGCAAGGCTGAAGGCCTGAAACTCAGGCTCCAGAGAAGTGTTTCTGATTACTTTGAGGCAGTGTTCATAGATGTGGGCTCTAATGGAAGAGCTCTGGATTCAAGGTCATTAGCTTCTTGTCCTTAAGTCAGTTACATATATCATTTGAGCCTGAATTTTCTTTTCTATAAAGTAAAGACACTAATAGGATCAAGTTATTGTGCAGGTTAAAAGAGATGTTAGAAAAGTCAGGGGCATACAGAGTGTACTCAATTAAGTGTTAGCTATCAATCACATGATTATTAGTTTTCTGAGACCTGGAATCCAATTTTGAATCTGTTCAAAATAGTAATAATTCCATTTTATAGTGTACCCATTAGGAGCCAGGCACTTTATATGCCCCATTATAACAGCCTATTCACCGGTATACCTGACAAATAGATTGTGATCCTGCAATGCCCACATTCCCCATTGAAGAAATCGATCCTTAGTTGTTTCTTGAGCAAGAGGATGCGAATTCTGCAGCCCTGTTTCCCCCTTCCTTGACTACACTGGAGATGATTTGAGCTGTGTGTGTGTGTGTTGTGTGTACTTAGTCATACCTGATTCTTTGTGACCCCGTGGATTGTAGTCCTCCAGGCTCCTCTGTCCATGAACTTTTCCAGGCAAGAATACTGGAGTGGGTTGCCATTTCTGACTCCAGGGGATCTTCCCGACTCAGAGATTGAACCCACGTCTCGGGCGAATTCTTTACCCCTGCACCACCTGGGAAGCACCAGGTGGCTTATCAGATAATCAGATTCTTATCAGGATGAACAGATACTCTCTTGTAGGAATTTACACTGGAAATTTTCCAAGAATGTATACAGGAAAGTTAAGGGCGAATCAGCAGTTGTTCATGGGGAAAAGGGCGGACGTGAAACACAGGCGAGCAGAAGCCAAGTGCCGCTGCCACGTTATTGTGCCTCTGGAGCTAAGTGCCATGAGCCCTCGCTCTGGGATAGACCACAGCCACCTAGGCCCTAGAGAATTAGGAAGAATAGAGCGTCCATGGAGCCTTACGTGTCTTTTCCATTCTGGTCTTAAAGAGGCTCTGAGATCCATCATTGGCTTCACAGGAAAGCTGCCTTCCCCTTCCTTATAAGCTTCTCTTTATGGGAGGTAAACTTTGCACATGTTGTTGTGTGTGTGTGGGTGTGCTCAGTCATGTCCAACTCTTTGAGGCCTCATGGACTGTAGCCCACCAGGCTCCTCTGTCCATGGAATTTTCCAGGCAAGAATACTGGAGTGGGGTGCCATTCCCTCTTCCAGGGGATTTTCCTGATTCAGGGATTTAACTCACATCTCCTGCACTAGCAGGCAGCTTCCTTACCACTGTGCCAACTGGGAAACCCTAGCACATATTAGTGATTTTTAAATGAGAGACAAACATAGGTAGCCATTATTACTTTTTATAGATAAGGAAAGTCAGATTCACAGACACCAATCATTGTCCTAAGGCCACAAAGCCAGCTAGAGACTCAGTTGGGATTCAATCCAAGGTTTTTGTGGCATCATGTTTTATTCATCTGTGCATTTTTCTTACATCAAAGCTTATCTAACACATATCTGAGGTTATATCCTTTCTGGTTAGTTTAAAAAAAAGAAAGAAAGAAAGAAAGAATAATGAGTTCTATCATTTAAAAAGATTTACCGAGAAAATAAAAGCAACCCATAAACTATATGTAATCCAGAGCTACTCAACAAAGGTTGGTTTTATAGTGGAATGAGAAGAGAATAGAACATGACACCTATTCATATACATTCTTCCTCTTCAACATGTCATTGGCCACCAAGTGATCTAGCTTGCTTAATGAAATCCTTACGGTCTTGGTATCACTGGGGCTGAAGTGCTGGTTACTTCTCCCAGGGTTGCACACCTTCAGGCTGTCCGAGAACTTGATAAAGGTAAGGCTTTTAGCCTCCTTGCTCTGCTTGCGCGACACCACTCACCAGCACCGTGTCTCTCTGCAAGGCGGGAGTCGCTTCTTCTGTACAGGGTTGCTGAGGTTGTTAAGTGGCTCCTCCAGACTGTCCATGCTCGAGTGGAAGCCACAGTCACGTCCACATCCACGGCTTGCAGTTTCCTCCATGGTAGTCTGAACCCAGGTTCTTGCCTCCCTTCCTCCTGCCGTGTCCCTACCTGCTGTGGTCATGGACTTCTGTTGTGCGGCTTAATTTCCTGGTTCTTCCTTGATTCAACTATAGTACTTGGTTGCTTTCAGACAACAGCCTGGAAATCACATTCTGTCCTCAAATGGCCATCAAATGATGTGGTGACATAAACATGGAGGGGTCGCATTTGTCTCATTATAGGGAGCAGAAATTAACCACTGAATGTAAACATTCACAGGAAGGGACATTTGCATCATGTCTGGGTCTGAGACAGTAAGACTGCTCAGTCCGGATGAGTGAATGAAGGACCAGGATTCTACACTTAGGTTTTCTAATTTCAATGAACAATGCCTTTTTGTTATTCTAAAGTGTCTCCTGCTATTGAGAAGTCCCTTGGAAGACCTCAGTGGTAACACTGTGTATGTCTGGAACAGAGAAGAAATTTCTTTAGCTGGTGGGATTAAGGAAGGCTTCTCTAGCAGACTGAAGCTACCTGGTTGTAGATGGCAAAGGAAAGAGTTTTGGCCTTTGTTCATTTTCCAGTTAGGTTAAAGCCCAGGACTCCCCAACCCATCACAGCAAAATGATATAAGCCTCAATCTCTGAACTCCTGGCAGCCGCCACTGCTCCCACGTATGCTCATAATTCACAAATCCCAATTTGGCAAAGGCAAATATATGACTATGTTCTGATTATGGTGGAATTAGTGTGGGAGGTGGCAAATGGCGTCTTTATTATTTTGATGGCAGTCTTGAGGGGAAGCCAGGAAATCTATGACTTCATATACTTTGATCTGTGTGCAATTTTAGATGTCTTAATGTATCTCGAATATTTTGATCCAAATGACATTTTCATTTAGAGCCATTTGTGTAGCAGGAGTAAGGAAGGAGGAGGATAAGCTAGTACCCTGCAAGATGCAGTCTTTTGTTAGCACAGTGGAAAATCAGAGTGGAGAGGAGCCCCATGTCCTTGGAGATTTGCTCCAGTTTCATTCTGGCTAACTGGGAGAGACTTCAAGCAAGTCCTTTCCAGCCTCTACGTTTGATCTCCCACACTAGGATTCTGATCCTTGCTTATGTTTTGTTACATTGGTATCCCCTTCTATCTTTTTATTTATTTGTTTATTTTGGCCGTGTAGCATGTAGCTTAGTTCCCCGACCAGGCATCGAACCCTTGCCCCCTACAGTTAAAGTGTAGAGTCTTAACCACAGGACTGCCAAGGAAGTCCCTCTCTGCCATCTTTTAAGTAAAAAGCTATAGGTATATTTGTTTGTACCCATTTATTTTAGTTTTGAAAGAAAAGAAAACCATGATTTGAATTATTTGTCTTGAGGCATACCTGAAGAGCTATATTCAATACTAAAAGTTTAAGCAAGTGAAGGTATATTTGTGTAGAAAGCTGCCTTCCTCCCCATTTTAAGCCTTCTTTAGGCATCTTATTAATGTTTGAATTGCTATTTCCTGAGTTCTTCATATATGTGTGTATCAGTTGTTCAGTCATGTCTGACTCTTTGCAACCCCATGGACTGTATGTAGCCTGCCAGGCTCCTCTGTCCATGGGGTTTTCCAGACAAGAATACTGGATTGGGTAGCCTTTCCCTTCTCCAGGGGATCTTCCCAACCAGGATTGACTCCAGGTCTCCCACCTTGCAGGTAGCTTCTTTACCATCTGAGCCACCAGGGAAGCCCCTTCATGAGATGGAGAAAACCG
Source organism: Cephalophus harveyi (assembly GCA_006410635.1). Taxonomy (NCBI): domain Eukaryota; kingdom Metazoa; phylum Chordata; class Mammalia; order Artiodactyla; family Bovidae; genus Cephalophus; species Cephalophus harveyi. The sequence goes on from SJYT01068083.1 coordinate 429,563, forward strand.
TTTTTTGGTAATTTTTAGTTCTTTGTGTTTTCCTGGGAACCAGATCTACTTCATCAAGCAGGTCTTTTTAATGAATATCCTTTTTTAAAAGAAAAATGTTTATTTGGCTACACCAGTTCTTAGTTGTGACACATGATATCTTTTAGCTGTGGCATGAGGGATCTGGTTCTCTGACCAGAGATCAAACTCCAGGCCCCCTGCGTTGGGAGTGTGGAGTCTTAACCACTGGACCAGCAGGGCAGTCCACCATCTAGCAGGCCTTGATGGGGTTCTTTTCAATGAGAGAGGGTGAGGCTCTGTTAAGGGGAACAGGAGGAAGGTGGCAGAAAGGGTATTAGAGGAGGAAGGTGGAAAGAGAGGAGTTTCTGAACAACTTTAAATCCCAGCCTTTTCTTTGGAACCTGACCATCTACTTCCAGAGATGCGTTCACTCTGTGCCCATCACTTATTTTTCCCCAAGGTTGAGGCTCCATCCTCCCCTAGTAGAATATATTCTAACCAGTACCGATTTCAGTGCATCCTACCTGGAGAGCCTCAAGCCCAAAGTACAGAGCATCCTTTGCCTGGAGCTTGGCTCTCTCTCTCAGCCTCCACGGAGAAAAGTCATCAGATAATACGGCAGTTGCATCTCACCACTGCACAGAATACTGATAAATGCTTTACATGCCTCCTAGGCCATTTTCGCTTGATCTCAGGTAATCTTTAAATACTTTGGGCTTCCCTGGTAACTCAGATGGCAAAGAATCTGCCTGCAACGCAGGAGACATAGGAGACATGGGTTCGCTCCCTGGGTCAGGAAGATCCCTTGGAGAAGGAAATGGCAACCCACTCTAGTATCCTTGCTTGGAAAATTCTATGGACAGAGGAGCCTGGAGGGCTACAGCCCATGGGGTTGCAAAGAGTGGAATACAACTGAGCGACTAACACTTTCACTTTATAATACTTCCCTATAAGTCTTATCACTCATGCTTTCAAAGATGTGGCAACAGACGCTCCAGGAGATTAAGCATCTTAGTTCGGGGTTCCTTCCATAGCTAGCAAGGGCGAGGACTTGAACTCAGACTTGCCCACCTCCTAAGCATCTCTCTCTGCGCTCTGCTATGGCAGGTAGGCTCACGTGACAAATGAGGGGAGTGGGCAAAGCTCTTCCTTCCAAGGTCCCTACTTCTGCTGAACTAGGTCAAAGCTTCTGCCTTTTCAGGTAGAGGACGTTTCTACTACTCTCAGTGCCCCTCAAAGGATACAAAACTCCTTACAGTGAGTGAAACCTTGAGAAAAAGAATCCAGTCGGTAAAATATTTGTTTCCGTTGGGGAGAATTGAGCTGACAGAACAATGTCAGTAGAATTGAGCTGATGGAACCATGTCAGTAGTTTGCCCCTGATCAGCCTCAAACATGGGGGTCCTGGCCAGGTGTTACTGCTTACGATGTGAACTCTCTTGTGCATTTTGCATATGGGAACAGCACCAGGCAAGTTGCTAAGAAAGAGAGACTTTCGAGTAAATACATCGAGTTCTCCCAGAGGACTTCCCTGGTGGTCCAGTGGTTAAGAATCTGCCTGTCAATGCAGGGGGCATGGGTTCAATTCTTGGCCTGGGAAGATTCCACATGCCTCGGAGCAATTAAGCCCATGAGCCACAACTACTGAGCTTATGTGCCTCGAGTCCTGGCTCTGCAACAGAAGAAGCCACAATGGGAGGCACCACTATGAAGAGTAAGCCTCACTCGCTGCAACTAGAGAAAGTCCACGTGCAGCAATCAAGACCCAACACGGCCAAAACTCATTCAATCTGTAAGAGTTTTCTCTTAGGTTGTTCAGCTCAGTTCAGTCGCTCAGTGGTATCTGACTCTTTGCGACCCCATGGACTGCAGCATGCCAGGCCTCCCATCACCAACTCCCGGAGTTGACTCAAACTCATGTCCATTGAGTCACTGATGCCAACCAACCATCTCATCCTCTGTCATCCCCTTCTCCTCCTGCCTTCAACCTTTCCCAGAATCAGGGTCTTTTCAAATGAGTCAGCTCTTCACGTCAGGTGGCCAAAGTATTGAATTGAGAAGGGGACTAATAACAATGTTCAAATGAAAAAGTAACTTTAATCTTGACAGCTTCCTGTCCTCGGCCAAGTAACTGTACCTACTCTGGGCCTTAAATCCTCCATCTGCAAAACAGACACAGTCATTCTTATGTTTATAGATTGCACCTGGATTTGACAAAAACAGATGGGGAATATATTAATATATGAGAATCTTATATCCTTAGGAAGGAACGCAGCTGGAAACTCCTAGGTATTTATGTTATTAATTTTATTCAAAAAGTAAAAATGGATTAGGAAGGCCACAAAGGCATTTTATTGCTCTAAGCTGTTAGAAGGTTCCAGCTGAATGGGCTCATCTAAGGTTTTCTTCAAACTAGCAGGATTAAGCTTTTATTTTTGTCAGTCTGGATGGTTTCTTGCTGCTGCTGCTGCTAAGTCGCTTCAGCTGTGTGTGACTCTGTGCGACCCCACAGATGGCAGCCCACTGGGCTCTGCCATCCCTGGGATTCTCCAGGCAAGAACACTGGAGTGGGTTGCCATTTCCTTCTCCAATGCATGAAAGTGAAAAGTGAAAGTGAAGTTGCTCAGTTGTGTCTGACTCAGCGACCCCATGAACTGCAGTCTACCAGGCTCCTCTGTCCATGGGAGTTTCCAGGCAAGAGTACTGGAGTGGGATGCCATTGCCTTCTCCGGGATGGTTTCTTAGCCCTGCACAATTCTTAAAATCACATTGCAATTCATTCCGACTCTCAAAACTTAGGCTGAACACATTTTAGCAGTGAGACACACTGGATTGACATTTTGCTAAAGATGATTTGAAACTGATTTATAAAGCATGCAGGAAATGGGAGTAACTGCTAATCTGGCTGAGATTTGAGGCCTACAGCAGGAAGGCCAAGAATTTATCTCCTTTAGCAAACAAACTCTTCTTAAAAATAAGGAAATGGTGGGTGAAAGCTTTGCTTATTCTTGGGGTGGTGGTTTAGTTGCTAAGTTGTGTAGGACTCTTGGAACCCCTTAGACTGTAGCCCACCAGGCTCGCCTGTCTATGGGATTTTCCAGGCAAGAATATTGGAATAGTTTGCTATTTCTTCTCCAGGAGATCTCCCTGATCCAGGGATCAAACCTGCATCTCATGCACTGGCAGGTAGATTCTTTAACACTGAGCCACCAGGGAAGCCTCAGCTTAGTCTAACCATATATAAACACAACTTTAGATATATTTTGCCTGTTAATTTTCTTTGTGGTTTATGGCAATAAGACTTCCCTGGTGGCTCAGATGGTAAAGTGTCTGCCTACAATGCAGGAGACCTGGGTTCAATCCCTGGGTTGGGAAGATCTCCTGGAGAAGGAAATGGCAACCCACTCCAGTATTCTTGTCTGGAAAATCCCATGGATGGAGGAGCCTGGTAGGCTACAGTCCGTGGGGTCACAAAGAGTCAGACACAACTGAGCAACTTCACTTATGGCAGTAAGTTGCCAAAATGTTGGCTTAAGCAAAATTCCATGGAACCACTATTTGCACTTGCATGAATTGCTTTATTTCTCAGCTTCAGGTTCTGTCTTTATGAAATGGAGGCACTGATAACACTTCCATTAGGTTTCATGGCAGAAACTCTCAAGTGCCTAGCTAATATATATTTTCTTGGATAAGAAACTTGCTTATACGCTTGGAGCAGCAAATACCCAGCTAAATATACTTCACATACTAGGCCTCCCACATACTAGGGTTGGCAAAGAGGACCTAGGTAGAGTTCTACTGTAGGTCTCTGAAGTAGCTTTTTTTTTTGGCCTTGCTGCACAGCATGTTGAATCTTAGTTCCCCAAACAAGGATCGAACCTGTGCCCTCTGTGGTGGAAGCATGGAGTCTTAACTACTGGACCACCAGGGAAGTCCCTAGGGCAGTTTTTCATTTCCTGAAAAAAAGGGGGAAGAAAACACTACTGCATCTTTCCCCCCATTGTTTTGCTTTGAGTGCAGAAATGTTGCTTGGAGCTGTGGCAGCCATTTTGTAAGCAAGAGAACAAAGCTAAAGATGGCAGAGCAGAGAGACAACACGCTACAGGGTCCAAATGGCACCAATAAAGAGTAGAAGTAAAAACAAAACGTTCTCACCTGTAAAAATGAGGGGAAATAAATCCTATTTGTGAAAGCCACTCTTGGTTGGCTTATATATCTACCTGAATGTATTCCTTGCTGATAAAGATAGTTTAACAGTCATAAAATTGCATAGTGTGAAGCTAGATATATTGTGGAAACTCATTGTGTTACTTCTGCCTCCTTGTGCTACCCAGTGAGTGCTTTGAGCAAAGTCAGATCAGATAATATTTCCTCTTTTTAATTAGCTTAACACATATTAAACATCAGTGATGGGCTAAGTGTTTTGTGGCACCTTGGAAATATAAGACAATGAGACTGAGTGCTTGCCACGGAGGTGTTCAGAATCTTAAAGTTGTTTTTCTTCAGCTGCTAAGTCATGTCTGGCTCTTTGTGACTCCATAGACTGCATCATGTCAGGCTCCTCTGTCCTCCACTATCTCCTGGAGTTTGCTCAGATTCATTCAGATTGAATTGGTGATGTTATCTAACCATCTCATCCTCTGCTTCCCCCTTCTCCTTTTGTCTTCAGTCTTTTCCAGCATCAGGGTCTTTTCCAATCAGCTGAGTTTAGAAAACGCAGAGGAACCTGAGATCAAATTGTCAACATCCTCTGGATCATAGAAAAGGCAAAGGAATTCTAAAAAAAACTACTTCTGTTTCATTAACTACACTAAAGTCTTTGACTGTGTGGATCACAACAAACTGGAAAATCCTTTAAGAGATGGGAATACCAGACCACCTTACCCATATCCTGAGAAACCTGTGTGTGGGTCAAGAAGCAACAGTTAGAACCATACACGGAACAGTGGACTGGTTCCAAACTGGGAAAGGAGTACATCAAGGCTGTATATTGTCACCCCGCTTATGTAACTTAAATACGAGTGCATCATGTGAAATACAAGGCTGGATGAATCACAAACTGGAATCAAGATTGCCAGAATCTTAAAGGAAGAGAGTCAATTACAATTCATCAAGGCAATGAGTATATTGTGGAAAATGTATATGATGCTTCAGGAGAAGGGGATTGAAAACTAAATGTCAACAAATGCATGATAAACACAAAAGGGGAAGAGACATCTTCCATCTTGGGAGCATGTGACCACTGGAAAGTCTAGCTAGAGAGGTTGCTGTAGCTTATGTCATGACATGAGTAGCATGAGAATTTGGACCTAGGTCCCTGAAAATATGCAATAACAATGGCTAACATTTATGGATCATTTCCTTGCTATCTGGCACTCAAGTATTATATGATCTCATTTAATATTTGCCACAAGTCTCTAAGCTAAGAGCTATTATTACTTCTCATCTTATAGATGAAGTATCTGGGCTCAGTGAAGTTAAGTGGTTTCTCCAAAGCCACAAAAGTGGTATAAAAAGTGGAGCTAGGATTGGAATGATGTAGATCTGACTCTATACTCTGTATGTGGTATCAGTGAAGCCTGTCCCATTAAATAGCTTGGCAGTATCTGTGGTACTGAGTGCTTGGTGCCAAGACCTACTTAAGGATCTAAGTGTTGATACTATGGTTCTTGCGGAGGGGCTACTTTCTAATCTGGTGTCTGCAACCCCTATCTACACAAGATATTTTAAGGGCAGGCTAATAATCTAGTTTTATTTCAGTTTGTCCTATTCTGTCCTGTTTGTTTTTGTGTCTCCAAGTTATTAGGCATCTCAATGAGAACAGGAATCCTAGGGGTGCTAGGGTTGGGAATCAATTCAGATGAGAATGAGAAGGCTTCCAGAGTCTTATTGCTGTGGTAGTTTCGGGGACTGTTCGAATCAGTGAAAACTTCAGGAAAGAGATGGCATTTGAGCTTCATCTAATTGGACTGATTCATATGAATATTGCTTTGGGCTAGATACCAAATCTAGCATGATGATTTAAGGTCTGGCTTTGAAAAGCTATTTCAAGTGGCATGGATTCACGTGGGAAAGCCAGTTGAATCTGAAGAATGAATCATACCGGAAATCCTTTGTAAAATGGAGTTGTGAAAAGGGAGCTTCAGATAGTATTCTTGGATTACCATCAAATACGTCCAGTGTTTTCATCCACAGCTCTCTGTACAATGAGTTCAATTTCATATGTGTGCATGGCACTTTGTTGTTTGCAAAACACTACATGTGCGGTATTTATTTGACCTTATCAGAAAGTACACTGTTTAGATAGGGATATTATGTCTGTTATATTGTTAAGGAAACTGAGGCTCAAAAAAGTAAAATGACTTGCCCATGACGACCCAATTGAGGGCTGTGAGGAAAAGATCCATTCCAGGCCTCTTTCCTGGCTTCTGGTAGTTCTCTGTATGGTGGCATCCAAGTGTGTGTGTCTTCTCTAAAGTTCCCCTTTGTATAAGGACACCCGTCACACTGAATTAGAACCCTCCTGAATGTGAAAGTTATTCAGTCATGTCTGACTCTTTGCGACCCCATGGACTATACTGTCCATGGAATTCTCCAGGGCAGAATACTGGAGGGAATAGCTGTGTCTTTGTCCAGGGGAATCTTCCCAACCAAGGGATGGAACCCAGGTCTCCCTCACTGTAGGCGAATTCTTTACCAGCTGGGCCACAAGGGAAGCCCCAGAATACTGGAGTGGGTAGCCTATTCCTTCTCCAGCAGAAATCTGCTGGAGTCCAGCTGAAGGAGCTCACTTTACTTGATTAACTCTGCAAAGACTACCCCCTCTGCAAATGGGGTCCCATTTGGAAATGCTGGGGAAGGAGGTTAGGGTTTCAACGTAAGAATTTTTAGGATTCACATTTAGCCTATAATGGGTAATTGAAGAATATGATGGAATTTCTGCTAAGCTTGGCATGAGTGGGGAGTAAATGATTAATTTGAAGATTTCAGCTAAGATGTCATTTTTATAATAAACTTTCCATGACTCCCTCCATTCTAAATATTGGGTTAAATATTCCCTCCTATTCCCTTGTGGTCTCACACTTCCTACACTGTCATTATTATCTGTCAGATAGCACTAGAGTCCCGTGACCCATCTGCCCCTCTTGTCAGACCATCAGCTCTGGGAGGGCAGGAATTCCAGCTATTTATTGGATTGGTCAAAAAGTTCGTTCAGGTTTTTCCTGTAAGATGGTATGAAATTTTTAGCCCAATACCATCCTGAGTGGAGTACTTCTCAATAAATCCATGTCAAGTGCATGAGATATCGTTTATGTCTCTGTGACGGACCTTGTTGGTACCTGTCCCTCATTGCTTCAGCACTTAACATTTCCAATGGCCAGATCTTGCTATTCCTTCCCTGAAGGCTCTCTGGTCACCTGAGCAAGGCAAACTGGAAGTGCCAGAGCATGTCACCCTCTGGGTGTAGCCCTCTGCCAAAGGCTGATGGGACTGAATGGATAAACACCTTAGGGGGAGTCTAAGTCTGAGGTGTGTGTACATTGTCTCCCAAGGTGACCCAGGGGGATTCAGTTCCGGTGGCCGTTTACCTGACGATGCACATTTGACTGGCTTCCTTTTCTCCTTATCTGCTGTTTCCCTCTACCTGATGCAAAGTGCTGACAAGATATGTCAATGTGAGCCTCAGGGGTGACTCCAGGAGGATTAAGGGCAATGCCCCTCCCCAGTTATTTCCACTGGTTCAACACAAGTAGTTTGCTCATTTGTCAAGTACAAATTGAGTATTGGGTTTCTGCATAGAATTGAATTAGACAAGACATCCTGTGGATTTGATCCCTGTGTTGGGAAGATCCCCTGGAGAAGGTACCTTTCTTTAGGGAAGCCACTCTTTTCTTACTTACAGAATCATAGGTGAATTCTGTGTCTGTGCTCATCCTCCGTTACTGGGTGGAGAGCCCAACACTGAGCAGCAAGTGTATTTCATCACTCCTTGCAGTTAATAGTTCACGATGAGCATGTGATCCAAGTCAGTTCAATTAGAGACAGTCTTAAATGCTTCACAGGAATCATACTCTATATAAGATATGAGTATGAAGGCCTGAAGTCATTAGGAGCTCCCAAGGAAAATGTCCCAGAGAAGGGATCCAAAACTGATGAAGATGGAGAACAGAAATGCAGCAAGTGAGATAGTCTGGTGACACTTGCATCTGGATCCAGCCGTACCTAACGACATTCTAACTCTCCAATTTTATTACATGAGCCAAAAAACTCCTTTTTGTTTCCCTTAATTCACTTTTAGTTGTGTTTCTCTTACCTTTGCCCCCAAAGAGACCTAACTAATATATTTTCTCTCAAAGGGAGAACTCTTGAGTATTTGGTTAAGGAGCTTGAGCTTTGAGAAAATAGTATTCAGCGATTCCTTGTTGTACCTCAAGTGCTCAAGTGCCAAGTTCATTGCCTGCCGCTTTGTAGGCCCTAATTAGGTATTAGGTATTTAAAACCATGAATCTCTTGTTTTTTAAAACTCAAGGCCACTCTCTTTTTTCATGATTAACGAGTATTCTACTTCCTAATTTTCTTTTTTGTCTAGAACCTTATGTTGTCAGATTAAAAATATTTAAAAGCCACTTGAGATGTCCAACATGGCCTCAGGCCAAACATGTCCAGTACCTTGGTCACAGCTAACATCATGAGATGGACCACCTTCCCATCTGTGGTGGAATCATCAGCTAGAAGTCTCCCAATTTGCTCCTTTAAAAAAAAAAATTATTATTTTTTGGCCCCACCATGTGCCATGTGGGATCTTAGTACCCCGACCAGGGATCAAACCCTCAACCCCTGCAGTGGAAGCATGGACTCTTAACCACTGAACCTCCAGGGAAGTCCTAATTTGTTTCTGCCTGAAGATTGCTTTCACTTCCCTGCAAACCTTATGGAACAGACAGGGATTATTTTTGGCTCAGACCCATCGTGTCAAGCTCACTGCCATTTCCAATTCACAGGCTGGCACACATGGGGCAGTTCCTGAAGCCTCCTGCCCAGTGAGCAGCTATTCTTGGATGTTTGTGCTTGACATTCAGGAGGCCTTCCTGGCTGACTCACTCCCCAGCCGGGCCCCTGTTGTGTTGGGCCAGGGTGGCTCCACAGCTTGTTTTTATGCTCCTAATCAAAGAGTGACACCCCCAAATCTTGCAGTCAGTCATGCAGACTGGACTGGGAAGCAATTGCAGACTGTTAAATTTAACCACAGCCACTTCAGGAAATGAGATGCTGGGGTGAGGGGTTGAGAGTGGAAATGGGGTTATCTTTGTTTTTCTCTTTTATTTTTCTTCTGATATTTGACTTGACTGAGTTAAATCCTAGTTGTACTGTTCCTTATTAGCTGTGTGATCTTGGGAAAATTATTTAATGGTTTTCTACACTGAACCCTAGGTCTTGCCCATTCCTTTGAAATGGTAATAAATTCCAATTGAGAGAATTGTTTTAAGGATTAGAAATGTTTTTAAAGGGTCTGATATAGTGCCTGGCATCTTGTTGATAGCCAGGCATTATTGCTTCTCGTTAAATTTCTAGTATCTAGCAACATAGTACCTACCACCTACTAGGTGCTCATTAAGTGCTAAATAAATGAATAAAAGAAAGAATGAACAAATAAATGTTAACATCAGAGTCCTTGTTCTTTCTCTTCTGTCCTACTTTAACCCTTTAAGTGAGCTGAAAGTGAAAAGTGAAAGTCGCTCAATCATGTCACTCTTTTGAGACCCCATGGACTATACAGTTCATGGAATTCTCCAGGCTAGAATACTGGAGTGGGTAGGCATTCCTTCTCCAGGGGAATCTTCCAACCCAGGGATTGAACCCAGGTCTCCTGCACTGCAGATGGATTCTTTACCACCTGAGCTACCAGGGAAGCCCAAGAATATTGGAGTGGGTAGCCTATCCTTCCTCCGGTGGATCTTCCTGACCCAAGAATCGATCTGGGGTCTCCTTCATTGCAGGCAGATTCTTTACTGGCTGAGCTACCAGAGAAAAATAAAGGCACCTTGAGGCCACTGGGCATTTTCCCTTTCCCACTGCTCTGAAGACCACAATTTTTGCATATGCCACCTTGGCATGCCCTGACCTCCTAAGGCTTGATTCTGATGGACTTCCTCTCTCACTCCATTTGTCTAAGAGTTGTCATTGCCATCTTGGGATAGCCCTGGGGGCTCAGCTCTCACTCTCCTTCAGGTGCGGAGGAGGCACTTCCTCTGGACCATATGTCCTACAGCCTTCAGTTCAGGGTCTTCTGCTGGGTGGCCATGCTTTTTATAATGAGGTTCCACCTTCTTCTTCTTTTTTTTTTATTTAAAGATTTATTTATTTATTTTTGTTGTGCTGGGTCTTCGTTGCTGCACACAAGCTTTCTCTGGTTGCGGTGAGTGGCAGCTACTCTTTGCTGCAGTGCATGGGCTTCTCACTGCGGCAAGTGAGAAGTGGTTTCTCTCATTGCAGAGCTTGGGCTCTATGTGCAGAGGCTTCAGCAGTTGCAGCCTGTGAGCTTAGTATTTGTGGTTCCTGGGCTCTAGAGCTCTGGTTCAGTAGTTGTGGCCTGTGCTTAGTTGGTCTGCTGCACGTGGGATCTTCCCAGAACAAGGATTGAACTGGTATCCGTTGCATTGCAAGGCAGATTCTTAACCACTGGACCACCAGGGAAGCCCCAGTTTCCATTTTATTGCTCAGATCTCCTTGACAATATCCTTTTGTTTCCAGGCTTCCATGGCTCAGTTGGTAAAAAATCTGCCTGCAATGCAGGAAACCTGGGTTCTATTTCTGGGTCAGGAAAATCCCCTGGAGAGGAAAATGGCAACCCACTCCAGTATTCTTGCCTGGAGAGTCCCAGGGACAGAGGATCCTGGCAGGAGCAAGTCCATGAGGTCACAAGAGTCGGACACAGCTTAGCAACTAAACCACCACCATCAGCAGACATTCAGCCCCAATCAGTTCAGTTCAGTTCAGTTCAGTCGCTCAGTCGTATCCGACTCTTTGCGACCCCATGAATCGCAGCACGCCAAGCCTCCCTGTTCATCACCATCTCTCGGAGTTCACTCAGACTCACATCCATTGAGTCAGTGATGCCATCCAGCCATCTCATCCTCGGTCGTCCCCTTCTTCTCCTGCCCCCAATCTCTCCCAGCATCAGAGTCTTTTCCAATGAGTCAACTCTTCGCATGAGGTGGCCAAAGTACTGGAGTTTCAGCTCTAGTATCATTCCTTCCAAGGAATACCCAGGACTGATCTCCTTCAGAATGGACTGGTTGGATCTCCTTGCAGTCCAAGGGACTCTCAAGAGTCTTCTCCAACACCACACTTCAAAAGCATCAATTCTTCGGCGATCAGCCTTCTTCACAGTCCAACTCTCACATCCATACATGACCACAGGAAAAACCATAATCACTGTTCATTATATACGCATTGCTGGGTACAGAGGGAACTGCATATAAGTGTTTGTTATTGTAACATTCTTATTAGGAATCATATCAACTTTCTCTCATAGTCTGACTTTATGTTCCTTCAGATTACATTTTGTTATTTCCTAAAGGTACAGATCAAAGCCCATTCCTATCATTAACAAAACTAAGTTACAATCACAACACAACAACGACAAGAATGCTAATAGTTGACTTGTAATGGAGCACTGACAGTGGGCCAGGCAAGTTGTGAAGTGCTTTACATGCACTTACTGACTTGATTGTCATATCATCTCAGAATTATGCACTCACCTCCCCACTAAACATGTCAGTAAACAGAGGTGTAGAGAGGTTGAGAAAAACTACACCTTGTTAGGTGCAGAGCTGGTATGTGAACCCACAAGTTCCGACTCCAGAGCCTTAAAACTTAACTTTTTAGACCTCAGATATCTCATCTTTGAGATAAAATCTTCTTCTTAAGTGTAGGGAAAAGATTAAATAAGATCATACCTATAAAGTACTTAGGAAAGCGTCTGGCACGTTGAAACAGTCAATAGGTATTAGTGAAGGTGGTGATGGTGATAATGATGATGATGGTGATGGTGGTGATGATGGTGATGATGGTGATGATGGTGGTGATAGTGATGATGATGGTGGTGATGATGGTGATCATGAAAATGGTGATGATGGTGGTGATGCTGGTGATGCTGGTGATGATGATGATGATTATATGTGGTGGTGTGATGATGATGGTGATGGTGGTAATGATGACAATGATGGTGATGTGATGATGATGATGATGATGATGGTGATGTGATGATGAAAATGGTGATGATGATGGAGATGGTGATGATGATGATGATGATGGTGATGGTGGTGATGATAGTGATGATGGTGGTGATAGTGATGATGATGGTGGTGATGGCGGTGATCATGAAATGGTGATGATGATGGTGATGGTGGTGATGCTGGTGATGATGATGATTAAATGTGGTGATGTGATGATGATGATGATGGTGATGTGATGATGATGGTGATGATAATGATGGTGATGGTGATGATGATGATGATGATGATGATGGTGATGGTGGTGATGATAGTGATGATGATGGTGGTAATTATGATGGTGATGAAAATGGTGATGACGATGATGATGGCGTTGGTGGTGATGATGATAGTGGTAATGATGATGATGATGATATGTGATGATGTGGTAATGATGATGACGGTGGTGATGTGATGGTGGTAATGATGGTGATGGTGATGGTGATGTGAAGATGATGGTGATAATGATGGCATGATGATGATGATGATGGTGATGTGATGATGGTGATGGTGATGAATGAAATCTCACACTTTCCCTCTTTGGCTTACTCATTAGCCTCTCAGTCTAAAATGCCTGTGCACTTTATTATGTTGTTGCTTAATTTTCTCTGTGTTTACACTTTGTTTTCCTGGAAGAGTCATAAATTCCTTCACAGCAAAGAGCACAGCTCAGATATTATCTTCTATTCCTTCTAGGCCTCAGTTTCTCTTTCTGGAACAGCAGAGTTGATGTTTACAAAGATTCTGAGAATGACGGTCTCTGATTTCATCTATGTTTTAAATTCTGGCCTCCTTTATGGCCCATAAAGGGCCATAATCAGTAACCGGCCCAGTCATTAACAAAACTTAGTTGCAATCACAACACAACAATGACCTGCCACCTTGCATGCAGTGGTCATTCAGGAACTACATACAGTTATTGACATCTAGAGGTAAGACCTAAGGTCCAGAGGCTCTTTAGTTTTGACTTGGGATAAGGAGGAGGAAAAGTTGTGATTGAGTTTATGATGCACTACATTTGATGTCTAGAGATTTCAGTGGAAACTGGGATATTTACAGGCAGTGGAAACGGGTAAATTTTGAAAGACCGGGAAATGGCTTCACTAAAAGGATTGCTTGGCTTTCGCCCTCCTCTTTTTCAATCAGTTCTGCAGATGTATCCACCACTAGGTTTTACTGATCCTGTTGACTGGCTTTTACTGAGAGGGAAGGGAAGAGATGAGAGAGGGAAAGTGAGTTAAATTTAGCAAATTAGCACAAGGCTGCAGCCAGAGATTGCAGGCAGTATCTACTCACTTAGCCTCCCTGGGGGACAGCAATAAAGTTTTTCTTAAAAAAATAGGATAAGGGAAGAAGGAGAAGTAATGTGTTGTGATGAATGTGCCAGCTTCCTCTATTCACCCCCTCTCTTAATTGATACCTGCAGGTAGCTTCAATAAGAATTTACTGAGCACCAGCTATAAATCAAGTCTCATATTAGACTCTGGATGCATAAATGAACAGCAAACAGCCCCTGCTTGCACAAGTCATCATTTGGCAGAATCAACATACATAAAAGCCATCAACAGACCACACTGCAATGTGTCATAGGATGGAGTTGTGTGCAAGGAGTGTTGGCATCAACAAATACACAGATCCACCCTGGGTGGGGATGATGAGGGGTGATAGGAGGGACTCACAAGGGAGGGAACATTTGGAATGGTTCTCTTTAACTTTGCTTATTTATTTTTGGTTGTGCTGGGTCTTTGTTGCTTCATGAGCTGTTCTCTAATTGCACCAAGCGGGGCTGCTCTCTAGCTGTG